>CAOKZL010001836.1:0-275831 GCA_948472985.1 Iguana delicatissima
TTATATTCTAAATTTGCTTATATTTTACACATGTTACCAATTTCCATGTTATTCATTGTTCATGCTGAATAAATCTTTCCATTATGTCATTGTTAATATGAGAGTACTTAGAAACCATTTCTCTGAGTTATATCAATGCGCAATGTGTTTGTCAAGTCAATCTGAAATTTCATAAATTATCCTATTAACTATTCTCTTCTGGTTTTGTGCACTTCTTCGTATGTCTTTACTATTAGCTGTCAGCAAATATACTTCTAAGTATCCCCTATAATACCAAAATTGATTATGAAGAGAAGGAAAAATTAAGACACAAAGTTACTAATTATAATTCTCCTCTTTTAGTTCATCTTAATGATTTCTATTAAACTTCTATTTAATCTTTTATCTATTCTTTTATCTAGAATCTATTCAATTTAAGCTTTAATCCCCCATCTTTTAGTTATATAACTTATCACAGACTCCCAATTGTCTTCCACCTCCTTGGTCAATTTTCCTTTTATGAATTGTGAAAACATATCAAACTCCTTATATTCAGTAACTTTCATAATCCATTGGTCTAAATCTGGTACTTCTGAACTTTTCCACATTTTAGCGTAAGATACTCTTGCTGCTGTAACCAAGTATAGCAGTGTCTTATAGTTCTTCTGAGCAAAGTCTTTTTGAAACGTGTGGCATATTTAACAGGAAGAATTCAGGGGAGATGGGGAATGTTACTTGAAAGATCTCTTTGATTGCTTCATATATGTTTAGCCAATATATTCTGGCCGCAGGGCATGTCCATCACAAGTGATAGTATGATCCCATTTTTTCTTTACACTTCCAACAGTTAGTGTTACCTGTATGGTAAATTTTATTCAATTTCTCAGGTGTTAGACAGTTGACCATTTTTGACAATGTTCCATGACATCTTGAAATGAAATTTCATATTAAGGATGAAAAAATCTATGCATATCTTTACATCCCTCCTGGTCAAATAGAGAAGTGATGTGGCGTAGTGGTTTGTGAGCTGAACTACAACCTTGGGTTTGATTTCCTGCTCAGCCATGGAAACCTACTGGTGATCTTGGGTGTATCATACACACAGTCCCAGAAAACCCCATGATAGGTTCACCTTAGGGTCACCGTAAGTCAGAAACACAACAACAACTGGTCAAATATAAAGCAACTCAGACAGAGCATTGTCTGTACCACCAGCAAAATGAGAAGGGAACTGCTGCTATGGTCCAAGATGCTCATAACAATCTGGTTCAAGAGCTTCCCACGCAGTTAAATGCCCAAGTGGCCTCCTATTCTGGCAAGGCAATTCCACTCAAATAATACTTGAAGAAAACCAGTTTTCCTTACTACATACCTAACTTATTTCATTTTTAAAAAAGAAAAAGGTGATTAAATCTCATGAAGTTTTCATCTAAGAGTTAGTCATGATCTACCTACTCACTTCCTAGGACCTTTCACACAATACAATTGTAACACTATGATTCTGCTTTAAGAGCTATGGTTCCATCCTAAAGAATTCTGGGCTTTGAGTGTGGTATTTAGAATTCTCAGCCAGATTGCTTTAGTGTCTCACCTACAGTGCCAGGATTTCATAGAGCAGAGCCATGACAGTCAAAATTGAATCACAGTGCAATAATTTTATTAATTTCTGCCCAATTTTCTAGTCGTTCTAGATCCTTTGGAATTCTGTTCCTGTCTTCCAGTATGTTAGCTACCTCTCCCAGTAATGTGTCATCTGCAAACTTGACAAAGATTCCTTCCACTCTGTCATATAAGTTATTGACAAAAATGTTGAAGAGTAACGGCCTTAGGACAGAACCCTGGGGCACTCCACTTGAGAGCTCATCCCAGTTTGAAGTGCAGCTATTGAAGATGACTCTTTGGGCACACTTTTCCAGCCAATTATGGACCTATCTGACAGCATTCTTATTTATTCCTTATTTAATCAGTTTGTTAATCAAAATATTATTTGGGCCTTATCAAATGGTTTGCTGAAATCCAGGTAAATGACCTCCACACATCCCCCCCCCTCTATTAAACTAGTGATCTGATCAAAAAAGATAACCATGAAACCTAGGGATGACCTTTTCTGTCATGGCAGGGCAGGTCCTGGTGAGACAAGGGTGATGTTATAAGGGACAGTGCCTGCTGATGCCATTAAATACAATACATTAAGCACAATCACAGTTGCAGAGTATGGCATCCATAGAAAAAAATACCTGAAAAGAGGATCCAGGCCTTGAGCTCAGGACCAGTCCTCAGATCTGGGAACTCTACATATGAGTGAGCTTTCTCTGTATCAGCAAGCTGTGCAGTAGCATATATTGGGGTGGGAAAACCTTCCATTAGGATTAGATGAAATCTATCAGTTTGACTTTCTTCCACATTCATTTTCTAAAAAATTCTCAAGTTTCTTCTGTCCTGTTTATGAAGAAATTTGCAAACCTGAGTAAGCTGTTTTCACAAAGGAACTGAACAAAATGCTCACTCAGCTAAATTCAAAAGGTATAGCCATTCCTAGCATAGAAATAGCTTGGTGGCTCTGTTCATAATGTATAACTGTAAAGATGAGCAGCCTTCCAAAACAAAAGAGAGCAGCACAACTAAATTTGAATATACAGGGATCACATGGCAGCCATTTAAAAAGCTAAGCATTCAGTTCTCTACCTGGACTGAAAAATGTGTCAATTTCCCTTTCTCCTGCATTTCTATTTAAAAAAATCTCAAGTTGTTTTTGTCCCATTTATGAAGAAATTTGCAAATTTTCCTACATTCTTCTAACTCTTCCAAACCTAAACAAATATTTATCTATCTATACTCTTCTCTGTACACATTTTGAAGCATGGAACTGGGTGGTTTATGCATGAGTCACTATTTCTGTGCCGTTTAAAATCTCCCACTGACTAGGGATGTAAAACTCATAGGCAATTCTCCTAGGCAAGAATAAATAATTTTATGATATTTCAAGTCTGGAAATATTTAAAATGTTTAAAAATGTTTTAAAAATGTACTTTTTTCACAGAAAACAACATTTCTGTGCAGAAACCAATTTTCCTGTGCAAAAAAAAAGGCAAACAGTAATCTTCTACACAGGAAACTTGGCAAAAAAAAATCCCACATGCATTTCTCATGCACAATGAGTCCTGCACTGTGAAGATTCTTGACTGTCTAGAATTCTCCTGTCAGGATTTCCTAATACTCAAGAAACCCATTTTTCAACCATGAAATATAACCTTTCCATACCTGCTAATGACACACTGATGGCTTTTAGGAATCACAAACAACAACATGTTCCAAGGAACAAGCAGCATGCATGTAGCTCTGAGACATACTGGAAAAAAATGCTCATTACTGAACTGCCTAACTTTTACATAAGGTACATTGAAGCTGTGAGGCAGCATGGAGTGGTCGTTTGAATGCAGGACAATTCATCTGGAGACTAAAGTTCAAATCCCTGCTCAGCCATGGAAACTCACTGTGTGACCTTGGGTGAGTGACACTCTCTCAACCTCCAGGGAAGGCAAAGGCAAATCATCCCCCCAACAATTCTTCCCAAGATAATCACATGACAAGTTTGCCTTAGTGTCACCACAAGTTGGAAAATGACTTGAAAGCACAGAACAACAAATATTAAAGATTTTTTTTTATTATCATTATAAATGTCAAGAATTTCTATGCTAATTTAGGTTTATGAGAAAGTAAATGTAACTTGTCTGACATGAAGACGCAAGATCATGATACTTGGGATATTGATACTGAAAGATATGACATGTGGATTCAGTGCCAGCTTCTTGTGATCTGCTTCAAGTAATCCACCTCTAAGAAACAGTTGACTACTGCTTACTTCAAAGCGCTATTGCTGGAAACCGTTGCTTTGTGTGGACATATGTAAAGCTGCCCTCTTTGCCCTTGTGTGCAATTCCAAGGCTAAAGTCATCTTAACACATTCATTTCTCAGAACAAACAAGGCCATAAACAAGACCAAATTGTGAGCTGGAGAATTTGGAAAAGTAGCATTTGAGTAATCAATTCCTTCTTCCTAGAAAACCTATTTTGTTATTGGGACTTCATTTCAGATGTTACAAAGATATAATAGAGAGAATTGCTTTGGTCAAATACTGGAAATATTTGATTCTCAGTGCTAGAGGAAATACATGGTAGAAATAAAGTGACAGGTTTGTTGGAAATAGCAACTTCCAAATATTTCCTTGGATCTACTGGGAATGGTCGAACCACATTAAGAACTGTAGAGGCCCAACATAGCAATAACTCATTGAATTGCTAGATAATAGGGATGGGTCAACCAAATCCTTGAATCTTCAGCAAGGATTCGAGAATCCGAATCCCTGCACCAAAATAGGCAAACCAAATTTTTTGAATCCACCAACCAAATAGTTTGTTAGAAACCGGGACACCTGAAAACGTGCAAGATCAGACATACAATGGGAGATGGCAAGTAGGTGAGTTTCTCCCTTGGAGTAATAATGGCCTTTGCTAACAATTTCAGAAATTACATCTGAGGTTGTATTCTAATATATTTAAATTGAGCATTTAATATTTAAGTTCAGCACTATTTTTTGTGCTGAAAATCAATGGCATGTATGGGGTCAGTGGGTCTGATGTCTATCAGAAGTAGTGGGGCAGAGGGCAAGGTCACACAATCTCATCCAGTGATTACCCCATGTAGGCCAGTGTACCTCCTTCTACAAGACCAGTGCCTGGTTGTAAACCTATAGCTAGAATAGGATGAGAAGTGAAATGTCTGTCATGGTTTCTCATGAGCCACATGACAAACCACGTGTAGCAGAAAGGAAAATTGTTTTTTAAAATTGGTGCCTCTGGGACCCGCCAAAGGCCTGATTGGCCAGCAGACCCCTGGGCCCATGAAAACTGTGGCATAAAGCCCCGTGTATGCGCCAGAGGCTGCCTGTGCCTCAGGTTGCTGCCTGTGCCTGATCGGGCTGGCTCTCTCTGCAAGGTAATAATCTCTATTCTCTTGATTTGAGACTGGAGGGTAGGGATTGGGAATTATTGAGACTGGACTAGAGATTTGACTTGAAAGTCCCTTGCAAGACTTGAGACTGGACTTGAGGGTAGGGAATTGAGACTGGACTAGAGGCTGTTTTTTTTTTTTAAAGAGCCTTGTTGCAGGACTTGAGACTTGACTTCAGACTGCAGGGTGTAGAACTAAGACTGGGCTAGAGGCTAGTGTGTTTGTTATTTTTTAAGTGCCTTCCTTGTTGCAGAACTTGAGACTTGACTGGGAGGTACAGTCTTGAGATTTCAAGGACAGCTGAGAGATTTGTTTGAATAGTTCTGTTGCAAAGCTTTTTCATACACAATTCTAGGGTTTGTAGATTTACAAGGTGTCACAGTCTTCTCTGCCAAAGTGTGCAGGTGCACCATCAGACTAGAAACCCCAGGATGCCATAAGGAGCTATGCAAAGAAAATCCAGTTTTGATCTGGATTATCTCTGTACTATAGTATGTGGCCCTATTTACACAGGCAGGAAAATGTGGGATTAATCCACATTTTCCTGCCTGTGTACAAAGGGCCTTCATGTCATTTTCAATCCCGGGAGATCCTGAGCAAAACTATGACAATTGTCCTGGCCAGATTTCTTCAGAGGGAGGTTTGCCTTTGCCTAAGCTTTTGCTAAGGCTGAGAGAGCGTGTCTTGCCCAAGATTACCCTTCTTTCCCTTGCTTTTTAAACCCTTTTTTAAAAAAGGATTCAAAAGATTTGAGGTTCGTGAGATTCGTGGATTCACAGAACCTCCCAGGGATTCAGATCCAGATTCGGGATTCATCCCATCCCTACTAGATAAATACACTAAGTTACGGGTAGGAATTCCAATGAAATCTGCTTGTTCCAGGTTTTCCCTGTTACAAAGGGGAGACATTTTCATGATGCATGACTGCCTTGACTCAGCAGAATCTGTCGCTGTGTGGGAAAGATCCTGTGTCCTTAAGATTTATGGAGACATTTATGTGTATTCTTTTGGAAAATATTGTGTTACTAGTGAAACTGGTAGAGGATGACTAAAGAATGCAAATAAAATGAAGAGAGAAGAAGCACATTTCTGTGTAAGTTTTAAATGTACAAATATGTATAAATGGTTTTTAATATTAGCATAACCTTGTAGAAAAAAATGTATATTATTTTGATTATTATTTTCCTCCCACAATTCATTAGAATGAAAAAAAATCTTCAAAAGACCACTGTATGAGTGATGGAGTGGATTCAAGTACCTGACCTATTGAAACAGATGTAGGACAAATTATATTTGACTCACATATCACTAGTTACAAAAACTGAAAGCATTTCTTTAACTTTTTGCATAGTAAAAACAAAGAGAAGCAGCACGTTAAATGCTACCAAGTCTTATTTGGTATAAGCTTTTCCATAACCCAGTTCATCAAATGAAGCTTCCCCCTGATGAAGCTGGTGTCTGTCCCTGAAGGCTTACGCAAAATAAAATGTGTCAGATGCTACAGGAATTTCTGTTTTTGCAGAAATGGACTAACATGGCTATTTATTAGGAATTTCTTACAACAGTTAATAAACAGTCTCTCCCAAATGCTTTAACTAAACCTTCCCTCCTCATGCACCCACCCATTTGCAAATGAACCCTTGTTTCTGAAGCACCTCACATTCGTGGTGACAGCCTCCACTGAGATAGTGAACACTTAGATGACTTAAATGGACTCAGTCATTGTTCAAGGGATAAAAAGCCTGTGCTTTACGTGCTGATGCAATAATGCAGCTTTTTGGCAACAGTTCATAAGGCAGATTGATCCCAAGGGTAGTCCGTTTCTTTCTCTCAACCCACTCATTACCATACCTAAAAAGTGATCAGACCCACAGTTTCCTGTGGAGACAGGCTGCTTCTACTTCTTCCAAATAGTCACATGGGCTGGTAATGATCTTCTCAGCACTCCTTCAGCATAGGAACATAAAAAGCTGAAGTTCAATGCAGAGAATTCGCCTTAAAAGATGACACACATGTGCACAGTCTAGGAGGGAGGCTCCACTGTCCTCCCACTCACCTACACGCCATTACATGACTGCTCCCTCGGACTCAAAACATTGTTATGCACTCAACCTTTTTCCCAAACAGCAAAAAGTCCAGAGGCAGAAGGACAACATCTCGTTACATTTGGATGGGATAGTGCCAGGGAAAGGGGCTTATAGTGTATTTATAATATCTGTTATAAAAATACATTGTTGCACAGACAATCTCATTTTTGTTACAGTTTGAAAGATGATCTAGCTCAAGCTTGGCAGATCTCTGATGCATGCTTTTCTTGATGTACATATCCATTAGTTACCTCAGAGTTTGGGAACATTAATAACATTGTACGACAGCTCCCACATTACACCAACAGTCATGCTCAATGACCGGTCTGGCTGGAGTATTGTGGAAGTTATTGCCCCCCCCCCACAAAGCACAACATTAGATATTATATAGGTAGCCTCTATAACCACCCAAGGTCCTATGATTTACACAGGAGATTCAAATTTGCTCTGAAAGCCTTCCTGTAGGCAAGAAGAATGAGGAGATACATAACAGGTACATAATCCTAAAGTGCTATTAATCCAAAAGTGATCTTTTTATTACTCTGCTTTGCCATACAGCTTTCAGCCAAGGCTGGCCATACCATGAGGTAGGGTGAAACAATTATCTCAGAGACTAAATTTGGGGTGTCATGAAAAGGCAGTTTCAGTTTATTACTAGCAAGTGATAGACATGCCATCAAAATAACAGGAAATCAAACTAAGGAGCAAGAGAGTATGCCCAATTTTTACTAAACTCAGAACTGCTGATGAAGAAAACATACCAAGGTTCCGCTTCCTTCATACCTGTCTGCAACTTTTTTTAAAAAAAGCAGAGTTTCTAATTGCCCATACTGAGACCAAACACCCCACTCTAGAAAAAGAAACAAAATAAAATGTATTTTCTCCTTGCTTACAGTCTTTATCAGTGGCGGCTTCACCATTGGACTCAGCAGTTCTTACCTATCTATTCCTGTTGTCTTCTGCTATACAAATCTATTCCTGTTGTTACCTCTCAAACACTGAAATTATGCTAGGTTCACAATAATCCTTGAATATCTTTAAAACTTCTGCAAAAGTTTCTGCACATTCATTTTCCACTCCAAAATCCTGCATTCAATTCACATTATGTGTCTACTATCACACCATTTTTTACAACAGTATATCTCTCTATTAGCTTTCCAAGTTCTGCAGAATTCTCCCTCCCAACTGCTCATTTTGTATCCAAATACAAAACTTAGAGCATTTCTTAAAAACTGAATTGCTGGACACTATATTGATTTGAACAGTTGGACTGCTCTACAGTGTAGGTGATAAATACACTTTTATATTTTCAAATTAAAAAAAATTGCTTGCATTCAGAATGTAAAGATGTAAAGCTGTAAAGATGTAGTTTCTACTTTTGAGCATCATTCAATGGTAAGGTGCTTTCTAACCATTTTCAGAGGTACATTAAATAAACATACCTTCCAATACTTCACAGATAAAAACTGTGACACATGTGGCAGAGCCACATCAGGGTGTGGTCAAAAGGATTTGGCCAGGCAATAAGAGGGCGAAAATTATTAATGAGGAAAAACACAGAAAACTATTTTAAGCAGAGAAACCCTGGAATTTATGTATTGACTTAGGAAGAGCAAGACTCTCTGCTCCCTTCCGTTGAGTTAACTGAGTACAAAATACTTTTGCACGTTGAGTCAACTTTACAGCAACTTAAGCTGAGGGCTATGGGGGAAATGGGAGAAAGACAGAAAAACTGGGACATTTTAAAAGCAGCTGAGAAAGTGGGCCATGAGAAGATTAACCAGAGTTGTCTTTGCCAAACTGGGCAGTTGGAGAACATAAAGGAGGGCTGGAGAATCTTAAGCACGTATAAGATGCACATCCTCCTTTCTCCACCCAGCCCTTTCTATCCAGATTTTTGTCCAATCTTCTCACCATTCCATAGGCCAAATGATAACACAGCTTTATTTAGACAAAGGGAAGAGGCTGGTACAGAACCCTTCGTTCCTGTGTTGGCTTCTTGGTGCATCTTCATAAATTTTATTCTTGCAGACAAGAATGAATAAATTTACAATTTTTCCTCATTGTACAGTTTTCAAAGAACACCCACAATTTGGAACAGGGTTTCCCACATGGAAAACCACATTTTATGCAAAAAAGCGTCATTTTATGTGCTGAAAATGCAGTTTTTTGTACAGGAAACTTGCTTTCTGTGCAGTAATGTTATTTCTAGCTTCAGGAAGTTGTTTTCTGTATAGAAAATGTCATTTTGTGTGCAAAAAACCCCATCTGTCTCTTGTTCTTCATCAGGGTTTCCCAACACTCAAGAAACCCATTTTCTGACCATTTTTGAATATTTTTTCAATCCCTGCCAGCAGTATGTGTTCTAACTAAGCACAGATGCACATCAGATTGTGTTCTCTCAAAAGTTACTTTGCCTTCTTACTTTTGTGGAGTTCATTTCATCTAATGGATCATTCTATTTCAATGATGTAGCAATATATTTTAGACTCTGTCTGGATTAAAGTTGATTAATTGTTTTCAAGAACTCCTTTCTAGACAACCATGCACGTTGCACCCATTGCAAAGCACACAATTAGCATTTCTGTGCTCTCTCCCAAACTTGGATAGTCCATGTTCTCCAACTGCTGCTATATTCTTTTGTATATTACAGTGAGCAGGAGGAGAATTAGGGGCCCATTTTTGCCCCGTGTCCCCCAGGGGTGATACAAAAATGAGCTGATGTCACTTCTGGCTTAGAATCCCCTTAGTCTCCTCATTTCAATGCTTTTTTCTTTCTGCCAACCTAGGCTGGAGACAAGGCTGTGCAGACAAAGCTGGTTTTCTTCTCTGTTCACTTACGTACCTCTCCTGGGGCTCTTTCTATCCTTCAGAATGATATGCTCTTGCATTTTCCTTACGTAGCCATGCACTCTTTTCTTCCCTCACTCATTCAAGTGTTCTTACTCTTTCCCACTCCAATACTCTTTTCCTTCTGTCCCTTTCTCCTCATATTTACTTGTCTTCTTATTCACTGACCTGTCTCACCAACCCAGTGAGTTTATACCTGTCACCTTTGCTCACTCTTCTCTTACTCTTTTATCAAGCAGCAGTACCTTTTTTGGGGTCTCGCATTGTAAATCCTAGGGCCCCAGAGAGGGAAGCAGTATTTGTGTTTGGGATGTTGTTCCTCATCCTGTGTCAGTAGCTGATGTGGAGCTGCTTAAAGGCTCCCTGGAGAAATTAATATGCCAGACCTGAGCACAGCTCTATGTTTGCTAGTTAGGGAAGTCTGTCACATGTTGACTGAAGAATGGCACTGTGGACTACACATCTATGCAATTTAATCAAAATTCATTTTTAAAACTGAATAAACTTCCGTAAAGTTTCAGGTGTCTCACTTTCACAAGCTTGAAGCTATGGTGGATATGCTTACATAAATGAACATACATACAGTGCCTTTAATGGTATAGAAGATCCTCTAAAACACAGAACTGTTGTCTGAGAATGCACCACTCATTGTCAGTCTTTCAAATATGAATAAAAGCCTCATAATGAAGCCATACACCCCACTCTTAGTCCTGGGGGGGGAAAGGAGAGGGAGAAATAATTTCCATTGGGCACTTCAGAATCATTAGAGTGTTAAAAATCAGAAAGTGCAATTAAAGTATGCTGTGATCTGTTTCTTCCCTCTAGTGATTAATAACCTCTGTCATAATAGTATGGCAAATTCCCACCAGATTGTAGAATATCCATAGTGGCCACTGGCCATAAACTACAGCATTGATGGGAAAGGCAAGAGCAAATTAGACACTGTGGCCCATAATCTTGGAATGCCTGTTGACAGCCATGACATGCAACACATTACGAGTTACCTCATCAGACCACCAAAAACAAAGATAACTCCTTGTTCTCTGCAGTACAAGATGGACTGAACTAAGCATACATCACAGTAGTCAAATGACAGCATTAGTACTATTGTGTGTAACCATCAGCACGTCTATTTAAATTATGGAATGGCTGGGTCCACAGGCTTTGGAAGTGTCACAGAGAACTGACAAATGGCCCATTTTGGAAACAATAAAGTATTAGTTGATTAATCGTGAGATGTCAATCAATACAAACAGGAGCAGCAGAAGCATAATATTCAAAAATAAAAACACTGTCTCCCATTGGAAAGGAATTCCAGAAGAGTTCTCATAGACAACAACTTACTTCAACAGATGGATGAAGCAGAATAGGAACTCAGTAGGCATATACACACAGCTTTGGTTGGTACTTTTTCTCCTGCTATTGGTACCTGCATCCTTGTAGTGGCATTTGACCTTTAATTCAGCAATCTTCCACATACACCACAACTGTGGGTCAGACTGGACATTAACAACAACAACAACAATAACAAAACAACAATTTTTAATTTCCTACCCACCTCTTCCCAAGGCTCGGGGTGGGGTATGACATCGATTAAAATACAACTAAAAATACATCATAAATTGAAATACACTAAAAACACAGAAAACCATTTAAAATTCATCAGTTTAAAATTCATAGTTAAAAATTGACTGGGTAGGCATGCTGGAAGAGATAGGTCTTTAGTACTTTATAAAATTCAGACAGCCTATTTAGCTGTTGAATCTCTTCTGGCAGGTCATTCCACAGTCTAGGGGTGCCCAGTGAAAAGGTCTTCTAGGTGATCATTGTCAGTCCAGTCCTGGTTGGTTTAATTAAATGGCCCCCAGAGGACCTGAGGGTATGGGGCAGAGCGTATGGGAAGAGGTGATTCTGCAGGTAACTTCGACCCAAACCATGTAAGGCTTTAAAGGTAGTAACCAACATCTTGTACTTTGCCCAGAAACTGTCAGCCAATTTAATATCGGTGTGATATGCTCACTCCTCGATGTACCTGTAACCAAAGGAACATTAAAGGAAATGTGTCTTCCCAATGGTTAATACCACTGTCTTCCCAACAGTGGGATTTCCTCAGAGATGTATATCTTTCCAATCAGTACCCTAAATGAAACCATGTTTACCTTACACTAGTCATAAAACAAACCATGCTAAATGTACATAGAAAAATGAATGCTATGACAAATAGATATTGTCAACCACTTTTGTGCTACTCTACAAAAAGTGTGTCTCTACCTCTGATTTCTGTGCCTTAAGATCTTACAAAAAGGCTCATCTCCCAAATTTCCTTGTCAGGGAAGATAAGTACATAACAACAAGAGGAAAAGCCTTTTCTTCTGAAATACCCTCTTAGAGAGATTCAGGCTTGATGGTGAAGCCTGAAAGGATAGGCAAGGTTTCTGTTCCAGTAAGAAGAAACCAGTAGGGCCAGCCATGCTAGAGAAATTATTAGGATGCAGCTCACCTGGCTGCTGACCTGAGCAGGCTGATCAACAAGAGCTGGTAGAGGGTAGGGCAGCAACAAGCAGTCTTAAACAACCGAGCCAGAAGGCTGAGCAGAGAAGCCAGCAGAGATTGACAGAAGAGGGGCTTTTGAGGCCCCTCCTTAAACTGCAAACCCCAGGATTCCCTGGATGTTGAAAGTGGAATAATAGCGCTATAACAGTATAGTGCAGAAATGGCCTTGGTTTTATTGGCCAGGTAGCGTGGTCCCTGGTAATACTGGGACCAGAAACTATTCCAGACTGCTGAGTAGATGTAATGGAAAACACAGCAGCCCTAGGATTCTTCCAGATACCAGATCAGTACAGTGGAATGCAGCCTTGTGTGAACTCCTTTTCAAAGGCTCCTTTTTTTCCCCGCTTGGATGTGTAGGAAATTTCCAGCCACTTCAAAGGGAAGCAATCAACTGTGAGCTGGAGGGACGTATGAATACCCAGGAAGTGCAGGACCCTGAGGGAAAGGGCCTTTGCCTTGAATTGATGAAGGAAAGAGCCTAGCCCTATGCCAGTGATATAACGAGGCCTTTGAAGTGTTAATGTGTTCTATAACTGCAAATAAAGCCTTTCTGCGCTGAATTCTACAGCATAACTGTGTGGACTTCAAGGACTAGGAGGGATTTAGTGTTCCATTCCCAAAGGAGGACATCACACCTTTCCACAAAGATATAATAATACCAGCTTTGCAATATTTTTGATGCCAGATCAGAATGTTTTCAGTTGCCTGGGTGCTTTAAATGGGACTATGATGATTAGACTATTTCACTCCTTTAGCTACTTCTGGACTGTTTTATCCTGAGGATTTTGTTTTCATTTTACTTCTCTACAATTGCTTTGGACAGATCTCCAAAGTTGAAAGGCAGTTCAGATATACAGTATTTTAAATAAATAACAAAACCAGTAGAGGATAGGCATAGTAAACTTCCAACTGCATCAACCATTACAGCAGAGCCAAGAAGTAGTACTAAGTAGCAGTGATGTATTTAAGTCTTTTACACCAAGGCCATTTCCACATGACGAAGCTCTTCTGCATTGTCTCGCTGCAGTCTGGGTCCAGAAGGGAGCATGTCAGCAACGCTCCCCTCTGCACCCGCTTGGTCCATGCGCAAGAGAATGTAATGGCGCCATGTCTTCCTTCCACAGCACAGCCGGGCTTTTTCCATTGCTGCACTGCAGAAGGAAGCATTGCCAATGCACTTCCACATCTTCCGCATGGCCAGAAGTGATGAGAGTGCCGCGTAATCGCAGGCGTGAAACAGATTTTTTCAATAGCAATAGCATTTATTTCTATACCGCCTATCAACTAAGTGTTATCTAAGCGGTTTACAATGTATTTTTAGCTAATTGCCCCCAACAAGCTGGGTACTCATTTTACTGACCTACGAAAGGATGGAAGGCTGAGTCAACCTTGGAGCCTGGCAGGATCGAACTCACAACCTTGTGGTTGCAGTACTGGCACTTAACCACTGCGCCACCAGGGCTCCCATTTTCCATTTTGCAAAAACTGCGCAAGCGCGACTCTGCGACAGGATGGCAGCGGCGATGACGTCATGTGGAAGCACGACCTGTCGAACGCTGCCATCCTGTGGCAAAAACACAACAGCGACGTTGTGTGGAAAGGGCCCAAATCTCAAGCCAAGTCTCAAGTCAAGTTTCAAGCCCTTGAAGATACTTTCAAGTCAAGTCTCAAGTCTGGAAGCCAACTTTATACCCTGACCAAAATTTCAGAATTAATGGATATAGTGAAATAAATTCAGTGTTAACATTTTAAGCAGAGTCAGCTCTCCCACATTTGCAATTTTGCCATCTGCAGCTTTGGAAGTGGGGAATAGGATCCTATCTTACTCCCCATTACTGAAGATTAAAAAGCTTTAAAAGGAAGGATCTTTCATCCTCAAGCCCATTGTCTAACTCATTTGCTGTTCCCCTCTGAGAAATGGACCCTGCACTCTGGGGGTGAGTCTTATCTTTTGCTCTTAGGAAACGTTTTAGAAGGCTCCTCTGATATGCAGCAGCGACAGGCTGCTGAGCAGATCTCAACCCTGCCTCAAGCCCATTGCCTAACCTGTTTGCTGTTCCCCTCTGAGAAATGCACCTACACTTTGGGCTTGAGAGAGATTGTCATGTAACTAGTAGGCAAAAAAGAGATGGAGGCGTTGTTCAAAGTCAGTGTCATGCCCTGCCTTGGAGACTGTGGCAGTGAGGAGGAGAATTCTGACTCCAAGGCAGAGGCTTCCTCAGAAGCTGAAGTGTCCTCAGAAGCTGGTCCAAAGGGAGGTAATGCACAACAACAAGGGCCTGAGCCAGGGGAACAAATAGAGGAAGACACAGCTGACACACCTACCTTGCAGCAGACACGTAGTGAAAAGGAGGGCTTGTGTCACTCGGCCCGTTTAAGTAGCAAGTGAGCCCTAACGGAGAATACCTGTGGTGACAGCAGCCATAGATAAAAGAGGGCTCCAGCTGACCTTTCCTCCCAGGGCCAGCAACTGGCTTCTTTGGCCCTGAATCCGTGCTCTGCTCTTGGATCTGGTTGTCTTTGAACTCTGCCTGTTTGGATTTGCCCCTTTGGATTTGTTTGCTCTAGGCTTCCTTTTTGTTTGGACATTCTTTGACTTGTACCTTGTAAGTAGGAACTGTGCTGCTTGTGAATTACTGCCTGCTCTGCTGTAGACATGACAGTTGTAAGGTTTCTGGATGAATGTGTTATGTTCACTGAACCAAGGGCATCAAGTCAGTCATCAAAAATATACAAGTCTCGAGTCAAGTTGAGTCAGTGCATCATTTATGGCCGAGTGGAATCTGACTTGAGTCACTGAAGCAACTTAAGTCTGAGTCTATCAACCTGAGTCTACATCACTGCTAAGTAGTATTTGAATGAGCAGCAAGAAAGAGGTTGTGAGACAACAATGGAAGCCTATGTGGTGGTAGGGCCTGCACTAAAAAGTCTATTTTGTGAACTGAGATTTGCTAATTCTGGCTATTTGCCAAAGGGCCTTTCTGTGCTACACAGTTATAATGCTATTATTCTACTTTCAACACCTTGTGGAATTCTGGGGTTTGTAGTTTACTGAGGCCAAAGAGCTCTCTGGCTGGAAATTGTAAATGCCCTTCGCTAAACAGTAAACCCCTGGATTCCATAGGATGTTGAAAATGGAATAATAGCACTATAACAGTGTAGTGCTGAAAGGCCCAAAGCTGTGCGCACAATTCTGTTATCAACAGAAATAGGTGTTTCTAAAAATACCCTGTTACTGCAGTTTTCTAGCCCAGACTTGTGGGATACCAGATATCATTTTGATATCAATCATTTGGCCTTCCTCACCCATTCCTTCCCACGTGCTTGCGAGGCCCCCCGACAAGCACGCAAACAGGCTCGGTCGCTAATCGCCGTAATATTCCAAACAAATACAGGCAGGCCAGAAATAGCCAGACTGCCGCTTCAGGAGACCTCAAGGCAAGTACCGTATTATGTATGCACGCTACTTACAAAGAACTCCCTGCCCCGAGCAGGCAGCTTGATGAGCTGAATACCCAAGCGTCAAGCACTCTGCGCTTGCATACTGGCTACCCTATTGGCAATTCAGACTTAACTCAATCATGCTAAATTCTGACCTTTCGGAGGCTTTGTCTCCAGCCCGAAATTCACTGTTTCCCCCAAGTACGGACTAGCCTATGGTCACATTTTCCCCTATAAGAACCCCTGACTTTGAGAGCTTCCTTGGATCGCTCCCGACTTCCATACCGCCTTGCTGCTGCCTTGCTTGGCGAGCCTTCCCCTCAGTCCCACGTACGGAGAACCTTCATATCCACGAACTCTAGCTTCAGACTACCTGGGCTTCAGGACAGGTGCAGTATTTCCCATACCAAAAACCTCCTCTCAAAATCCCTCTATCCAACTCCAACCTTTATTTCTATAGTTATCTGTGTTAGTGTGCTGCATACACTTGTTTGATTGTGTTTTAATAAAAACAACAATTATTATGTCACTTCTGTTTGCTCCTTGACTCGGCTTGACCCCGTAGACGCTGGGTAAAAGATCTCGCTCTGTTGCCCTGCCTCTCGCAGTGCTAACTTGTGCTCTTTGACTAATTTCCCCAACTTGTATATCTGGAGAGCATTTAGGTATCCCTCACAGGACCCCCAGAAATCAGGGTAGCAGCCCTTTAGCCTTTGGGTTCCACTGATTTTTCAGCGGCTACTGTGATCCACTTGTTGCCTGTTGTGGGACTCAGTGCCACTGTTAAAATGAATAGCACAAGTCTCTCTTCATCACTGGAAACACCTGAGCAGGTGTCTGCATTAATTTTGGTATCAGTACCCACTCAAAATAGCAAGAAAACTGTATTTAACAGAAAGGAAAATA
This sequence comes from Iguana delicatissima, assembly GCA_948472985.1. Classification (NCBI taxonomy): domain Eukaryota; kingdom Metazoa; phylum Chordata; class Lepidosauria; order Squamata; family Iguanidae; genus Iguana; species Iguana delicatissima. The sequence continues at coordinate 16,828 of CAOKZL010001836.1, forward strand.
TCAATTAAACATTTTAATATATAGCCTGAGATTTTAATCACATGAAAATAAGTTCCTAGAAGAACAAAATAATAATAGTTCTGCTTCCATGAGAAAGGTTTCAGACAGTCTGCTTTACTGCAATTATTATTAGAGTGTAATATACCTACAGCAGCTATGCACTTGTAGCATTTAGTTTCTTGAATATTCAGGCTTACAAGGATCAAAAATACCTAAGGATAAAGAAAGATGCAACTACCCCTCTGCTTTTTAAAGAAATGGAGCTATTTTGAAAGCACACTTTCCAGACAGGAAGAGGGGACTGCCCTTTCAGAGAACCCAGCTCTGTGCAGCATGGACTGACTGGTACCATGTGATGCAACCAGGAAACAGCCACCCAGATTTGCAAAGCAGATTTGCACTTTATTTTTTTTTAAAGGAAACATTTTCTTAAATTAGATGGAAGTGCTCAGAAAACCTTTTTTTTGTTGTTGTTGCTGTGTTGAGTACTGGATTCTGGAAGTTTCAGTTTAAAAAAAATGTTTTCCAAGATCTGGATTTATAAGTAAAGGAGTGACCTTTTAAAATAAAAGAAAAAGCAGACAGGCTGCTCAAAGAAGACTAGTAAGATTAGTGGATGATCTAGCATTTGATTCACTGGTTTTGCATTGCATATCTTTCATTTCTACTGCAGTGCCCATGTGTTAGAGAGTCCATAATCAGACTTTCTTATTACATTGGCTCTGTCTTCACTCCTGAAGTCTCCTCTACAAATAAACCAATTGTAAATAAAGACACAAATCAAAATCCAATTGTTACTGTCAGCCAGTGTAGAGCTACTCAATCAATAGGAACTTAGTAAGCCAACACTTCTGAAAATTCTCCTCGATTCTGAGAATCCATTTTAGTTGAGACTAACAACTGGATTAAGGCCAGAATCTTTAAAATTTAAACAGGAACAAAGCAGACAAAGAGTACACAAATTTCATTGCTGCCCTCCAGTAGTTTTCCTTAGCACCCACAAATTCTTACCAAAGTTTTCTGAGTTACAATTTCATATCTGAAAATTCAAAACTGCATACCAAAACAGAATATAAATGTTGTATATCTTTGGAGAGGGAGGGAAACAAAACCCACCCTATGGAAAACGATGCTTTTGCACTCAAAAGGAATTCATGCTTCCACAGCTATCAGAGCTGTCTTGATTTGTCAGGGACAGTCCCAATTAATCCTCTGTTATCCCACTTCTCAGCTGCTTTTAGAATGTCTCAGTTTCTCTCTCCTCCTCCCACTTTTCTCCTTTGTCTTCAGGTTATTTCAACTGCTGCAAAGTGAGTTCAAAGTGGAAACACAGTGTGCCCTCAGTTAACTTAATGGGCAGGGAGGAGGAGGAGGAGGAGGAGGAAGAATCTTGTTCTTCCCAGTAGGCTCAGACAAAATCAAACTGCTGCCGCCTTTCCTAGCTTGTGTGTTCTTACTCACGAAAAACTTTTTGCCATTTTGACCAGATTCTGATATTGCTTGTCTATTCATGTCCCAGGTTTCATCTGTGAAATGTTGGAAGGTATGCATGGTGTAGTGGTTTGAGCATTGGAGACCAGGGTTTGATTCCCCACTCGGCCATGGAAACCTAATGGGACCTTGGACATGTCACACTCTCAGTCCCAGAAAACCCTATGATAGGTTCACCTTAGCGTCACCATAAGTTGGAAACAACTTAAAGGCACATCACTCTTCATTCCTGCATCTTTTTAAAAAATCCCTACAGGTAGAAAACATCAGAGAGAGAGAGAAAGAGAGAGATTCTAATCCATTCATCTTCTTGCTGAACTAGTTTTCTACTCAGAAAAGGGTTTTTTGTTTACATATAAAAGAATTTACAACCATAACTGCCCCCCTGCAATCCAAAGTACCACAGTCCATTTTACCACCTCAGTATTCCACGATCTCCTTCTGCTACAGATTTAGACTGAGCCTCATTCTTTGGAACTAGGACAGTGACAGTGACAAGAAAAAAAATGGAAAACTAGAAAGAAAAGGGAAGATTTATGAAGGATGAAAGGTGGCCGTGTACTGTACTAATTTATGCCCAATTTTCCTGTTGATCTAGATCGTTTTGAATTCTGTTCCTATCTTCCAATGTGTTAGCTACCACTCTCAGTTTTGCGTCATTTGCAAACATGAAAAGGATTCCCTTCACCCCGTCAACTAAGTCATTGCCAAAAAAAAAAGTGTTGAAGAGTAATGGCACTGGGACACAACCCTGAGGCTTTTCACTCAACACCTCCAAAGGGCTGCATGTGGCCCACAGACTGTATAAGTTCCATTCCTGAATAATATAATTGTGATAAATGATCTCTTCTCCTTAAAAAAATAAAAACAGATAAGGCTATACACATTGGGCTGTATCTACCTTCTGGCTGCCTCAGACAGTAGATGCTAAGCTGTGGGGAATGGCAGAAAAATGTTGAAGGACAATGCTGTGGTATGTACCATGCAGGCTGCATCCCCTAAGCCAGTGGTTCTCAACCTGTGGGTCCCCAGATGTTTGTGGACTTCAGCTCCCAGAAGCCCCAGCCATTATGGTCAATGCTCAGGGCTTCTGGGAGCTGAAGTCCACAAACATCTGGGGACCCACAGGTTGAGAACCACTGCGCTAATCAATTTCTTCCATGTTCAGTGATACACACTGAGCCACTGCCAATTTAACAGTAAGGCTACTTCTATTTTGGAAAGTTTTGCCTTTGAGGTTGCATGGACATCATGTGCACAATATTCTGAGTTAAGATGCTGTAGTCATCACATGAGTTCTATGTGCATGTGTATACAGGGATGTCCAGTCTCTGACTGTACATGTTTTAGAAACAAGTCAACAAGCCCACAGGCAAGCTCTCATTTGCGGCAGGGGGGCCTCTTTGTTTCTTGTCTGCACCACGGGCTTGTTTGCACAATGTCCTGTCAATAACCTGCTTGTTAATATATTTCTCAAGTGTCCACTGTACTTTACTATTTATTTATATGACCTGAGAGTGCATCCAAGTGAAACAAATAATAAACAAATAAATCATACACTGCCATTATTACATTGTCCATGTGTACGTAAGAGGCCCTTCATTCTTCTTAAATCAGCACTTGGTTTCAACAAGTACCTTGACTCATGCTTTACTTCACCCGGCCAAGCAGTACTAGAACAGAGTGCCAGTGATGCAAATATTCACAGGTATGGTTTTACCTTGCTCTGCCTGTGTTACTGTGATGAAACAAGGCCAAGGTGAATGGTTCATTTTCTGGGTGCTGGTCCAACAGTGTGTGACACCACTCACTTTCTGCTCACATATAGAACTTAATTGTGCCTAGCTGTGCTCTGCAAACAGTCTGATTAACCCTCATTTGTTCCTCTTTGCATTCACCTTCAGCTATTTATTTCAGGAGTTTTTTAAAAAAAATAAAAATAAAGGACATCTCTAATGCTGCACACACCACTATCCACACCTCTCTTGCCCTACTAGATGCAAAACCTACGCACACTTTTAATTTTAAACAGTAGCGATGGGTGTATGCAGGAGCTACATTATTGACCAATAGAAGATTGTGAGCTTGCAAGAATGAGTTTTTACAGTTCTAACACAAGAATGCCCCTACTCTGAAGAAGTGTGCTTAAAAACTGTAGTGCCTTAAAAGCATCTCAGTTTGATAATGCAGTCTGGCCAAGCCAAGATAGGCAGGCTACGGGTTCTTCTAGAAAAGCGTTTATATTATGCTATCACCCTCCCTCATTTGTTCACTGTCTTTTATTTATAACCACTCTATGTTTCCCACCCTTTCTTTCTTTCTTTTTTTTAATACTACCAAAAATCCATTACGGAGGGAAAGATGAAATAGCTGTATGATATCAGTTTTGATCGGTAGCACTGGGAACGGTCTGCCTCAAAGCAGCTGAGAACTCAGCCACATCCTGGCCCAGAAACCACTTGATGAAGCAATTGGTGAGAGGGAAGCAGAAACCGACCTTCCTTATTTTCTGCAAGAGTTACAGGCAGATCTTTATGAAGTCAGAAGACAGTGCCATGGATTCTTGTAGATAAGAGGCAGAAATTTTGTGGCCCTTCAGACATTAAAATCTCTGCAGGCCTGGTCAGCATAGCCAATAAGGAAGAATGCTGAAAGCTGTGGTACCGCAACATTTGCAAGGCCCCATAATTCCCAACCCCACTGCAAACTACGGGCCTTATCACACTACACCGTTACAGCACTATTATTCTACTTTAACTGTCATGGCAATATCACATGGAATCTGCAGTTTAAGGAGAGGCATTTAGAATTCTCAGCCAGAGACCTCCAGTGCCTCAGCAAACTACGAACTCCAGAATTCCACACGGTGAAGCCAGGACAGTTAAAGTGGAATAATGGAGCTGTAACAGTGTAGTGTGATAGGGACCTAAGCCAGAGCAAAACCCTAATAAGGGGAAAAATGAAGAAGTACGCAATACCCTTAAGATACCAGATCCTGTCTGATCTTGGAAGCTAAGCAGGGTAAGCTTTGGTTAGTATTTGGATGGGAGACAGCCAATGAATACCAGGTTATGCAACACCACCTTCCTTCCCTAAGAAAAACCCTATGAAACTCATGGGGATGCCATAAATCAACAAGCGATTTGAAGGGCCATACACACGTGTATTGCTGAGAACTATGCAGTGTCCTAAAGCACCCATGCAAGTTTAAAAGTTGGCATTTAGTGAAGAGATCAGAGCACTAAGTAGCTCAGCTTCCATTTTGTTTTAAAACAAATTCACCCAGTTTCTAGAACATATGTCTATTAATTCAGACTGGAAAATATATTGGATGACTGGTAAATGTCATGCAAGATTCCCACTAGTGAGAGGGCACAGAATGTAATCCCCTTATCCCTCTGCATAAAATCTAGAAGCAGAATCAACAGTATGAATATCCTTATTTGCATGACAAACTGAATAAACTAAAGTCTTTGATCTAACACATACATTTGAGATTCTCCTGGTTTGCTCTGCCATATTGAGATAGCAGAACCAGTTTTAGTGAACTCAGGATCAGGGAAGGATTTGAACATCTCAAAGCCTTGTATACATATTGCAATGTATTAACTCACATGCAAACCTTATGCAAAACCATGCGATGTCTTTGAAAACTGAGGCATCAGAATGAATGCTGACTGCACATTTGGGAAACCATTCCCCATTCTACATTTGAATTCCAACCTGACAGCTTTTAAGGATGAGGGGAATAAGTGCAAAAATAGTTTGTTAAGAGTTTCCAATAATAGAACCTGAGTGTCTTTGAATCTGATATTTGACTTGATATGCTTGATGTACCCTTTGAAGGGGGCGGGCAACTGTAGGGGATGGGGCTGCACTAGCCTTCCATGGAAGCTTGGAGCACTGCACTCTGTCATATCATACCTCCAATTTTAAAAACTTTTTTTTAAGTCCCCTACTAGAAGGAAACTAGGACCATTTCCACACTAAACTGTTTTAGTGCTATTATTCCACTTTCAACATCTTATCGAATCCTGGGGTTTGCAGTTCAGGGAGAGATGTTGAAAGTGGAATAATAGCACTATAACAGTGTAGTGTGGAAATGGCCTAAGGCATTTTGGCCAAAAAAGCAGGGTATTGTTGAGGGGCCCTGGGAATCCTCAAACAGGGACTGCATTGGCTCCCTCCCCCAGAGCTTCAAATACATTGTAGTAAATGCAGTCCCATACATGCTTCCTCAGAGTAAGTTCAAATTAGTTCAGTGGGACTTAGGCCATTTCCTCAGTTCCCATAGTGTTGCAGGAGCCCAGAGAACACAGAGACCACAGAGCAAGAAAAAGAGTAATTTATTACACGCGGGCTTTTGGCTGGATGTTTCCAAAAGACCAAAAGCCCTGAATTCAAGTTTCACAGCTCTTTTATAGACAAAGTTCACAGCATACACAAAGATCACAGGCAAAGATCACAGGCATATCTCGGTCCGCCCCTCCGGGGTCACAAATACCACATGCTGTTACTAGCTGTTACCCCCGCACTCAGACCCCGGAAAGTGCTTATCTACAATCTACAATTACCGCTGCCAGTCAATAAACAAACAACACACCGGCTACATGACCAACAGTAGCAGGACTGCGAGACCATGTGGAAATGGGCTTAGTTTTGAATTGGCTTGAAGGGGATGCTAATCTGGAACCTCCCTACTGTTTCAGCCCTAGAACTGAGGTAAGATAACCTCACAAGGATCCAAACAAGTTTTTAAGGTGGGAGGAGGAGTATCATAACTCTCCACATGTTGCTGGATTGGAACTCTCAGCTGCCTTAGTCAGCATAACCAACTGTGAGGAATGCTGGGAGCTGCAGTTCAACATGATCTGGAGGGTCACATAATTCTTCTTCCAACTTTAAGGAAAGTTTGATTTCTAAGTGTTGGCAAAGTTACAGAAGAATCCCTAAGGGCCATTTTTGTGCAACTCTGGAAATGTGCCCATGTTAAAGAGTCCCATTATGTTCCTTAAGAATCTTTTTTTTCTTCCCTCTAGATTAGAGATCAGCTGCACTGCCTAGGCACCAAGAGCCACAGAGCTCTGGGAAAGTGTGTTGATAGCAAAACAATGTGAAGGATAAACAAATGTGCCCCATTGTGGCTGTTTATTTCCTTCACTGTTTCTATGGTTTCACTGACAGACTATTTTCTTTTACTGGCGGGCTGATGTGGGTATTCAGATCTGGGAGATGTGTTACACAAGATATAAACTAAAGTACCAGCAATTTAAAGTGATGTTTGTTCTTCAGGAATTTGAGGACAAAATGTTTCTCTGTTCATGGAAAGATTCTGGTCAGTATACAGCAAAGCAGAGGACTCTTGAGAAGTTTACTCCAAAACATTAACAAGACTAACAGCAAACTTGTGTTCGTTACACTTCCTAACGTGCACTCAGTCTCTGTGATTCTTCCTTCATCCTGAGATTAAAGATGCTGAAATGAAAACTACTTCTGAGAAATCAGATCACAGCTCTGCAGGGAGGATATTAGTGAAAAGAGTGAACCAGCTTTGCAAAACCATACCTATTTTCAAAATAATAATTTAGATATGATTGACAAATTACCCCAACGAGCCAAATAGCGATGCCTTGATTGTCAATCAGAAATAAACTCCCAGCCTTCCTACTCTAGCTAAATTTACCAGATTACCCTAGTTCTCAGACGTAAGTTATGAAAAAAAGACAAGTGGTTGTTAACTACAACATTCAGCTCCAGCCATCTGGCACTGCATTGTTTGGAGTCAATAACTTATCTTGCCTGATTTCTCCTTGCCAGTTCTCTGCAACCATCTCTGGGACCATGGAACGTCCTGCCCAGTTAAGAATTGGGAGGGAGGAGACAAAGTTGTTGCTGTTGGCAGCCATCAGTGGATATATCAAAAGGAAAAAGTGTGATTATTAGCGGGGAGTGGGGGCGGGGAGAGAAAATCCACCATTTTCCGCCACCTTTAAAAGGTTTTCTTCCAAAGGCATGATATGTTTCTTACAAACCAATGGTTCTCAACCTTTAGATCTCCAGATATTTTCCACTCCCAGAAGCTCTGATTATTGTTCATGGTAGCTGAGCCTTCTAGGAGTTCAAGTGTCAAGGTGCTCAAGGATAAAAGGTTTAGAATCACTGTTCCAAATTACACTCTTTGGAGATGTACTTTTGCTGCTAAGTTGTAGATGGTGATATGGAACTAATCTCTGAACTGCAGGGGCTCATTGTGACTGTCCCCCAATGACCCCAACCCCAAGAAGAGTCCAAATGGATGTGTCATTGCACATCAATAAATAATATGAGCAGTTTTCATTTGTACCAGTAGGAACAGGTCCTTTGTAAAGGCAATGGTTGAATGGTTCACATTCAAGAACAACCTATGTGAAATACCTTGTATTACAACAGGGGTAACTCAGCACAACTTATCCTTGCAGGGGAAGATCCAGTTTCTTACCAGCTACTGTAAAGGTTGCAGTTAAATTCAGAGGAAACAGGGCTGTTTGAGGAAGTAGCAGATTAAGGCCCTTTCCACACGGGGTAAAAAAAACCCGCTTAGGGCGACCTCATCCGGAGGTCGTCCACACCGTGGAGCGCGCTAGAGCGGTTTGAATAATGGAGGTTCCACACCTCAAACCGCGCTAGCGCGGCCGCAAGGGGTGGCGCAGCGCGTTTTTAAAAACCACATTTTATGTGGTTTTTACGAAATGCGAGCGCGCTAACCCGTTGCAGCGCCCCGTGTGAAGCTGCCCGGGGGCGGGCTTCCGGCTGGCGCGCTGCCCTGATTGGCGGAGCACCACCGGAAGTCGCCGGCCGCCATTTTGGGCGCCGCCGAACGCCGCCGAAACTCGCCAGCGTGTGGAGCGGTGAACGCGCGCTCCCCGCAGGGACGGAGCAACCCGTTTTCAGGTAAGATCCGTCCCTGCGTGCGCTGCCCCGTTCCCCGTCCCCTGTGTGGAAAGGGCCTAAGTCTCCTAATCAAAAAGTCTCAGCACATTACATATGTGGTGGACATGTCCAGAGGTCATAAGATATTGGAAAAGAATACATAGAATAATGACAGATATTCTCCAAATTGAGCTTCCTTTAACTCCGGAACTTTGCTTATTGAATATGACGCATCAAATTGAGAAGGAAAATAGACAATATGAGACACTTATATTATATATGATCACTGCCGCAAGAGTGCTTCTCGAAAATTATTGGAAAAGAGCGGCTATACCGACAATCGAGGAATGGTTGGATAAACTGCAGGAATATGTTGGATTAGAGGATTTGACAGCTAGAATGAAACATGAGAGAAAAGAAAAGGGAAGGAAAAATTTGAATATAATCAAGGAATATATTGAGAAATATTATTCAAATTGATGTTCATGGATAATTGAATAAGAGGTTAATATAACAGTAATAATAAATTTAGTATTTTTGAGTAAGTAATTCGGTTAGAAGAGACCAGTCAACAAAGAGATTTGGGAATTATGGGGACTGCAAAGTAAATGGTCAGTGTAAATAGAACAAATCAGAGTTGAGGGGAAGTGATTGTGAGAGGGAAGTAAATATGTTTGTAACATTTTTATCTTTTTTTATTAATACTGTTGTAAAATAAGGAAAATTGATTATGTCAATGTGAAGAAGGATTTGAAATATACTGTTTTTTTGTTTTTAATAAAAAGTATAGACAAAAAAAAAAGTCTCAGCACATTAAACCTGAAATTGCTAGCTTTGTGGCACGACTACTTGGAGAAAGGAGAATTCAGATGCTGGAGTGGAAGGAAACAGGCAGCAGTGGAAATCATGCAACTCTCTAGTTGTTGTTGGAGTGGGAAGTCCAAACACAAAAAAATAATGCTAGAGGAAGATGTAACTGCAAAATATGTATAACGTAAATCAACATATGTTCTAAGACACAGTATGTTAAGTCTTTTTCAATATAAAAAAGATAAACAGGGGTCCTGGAGCACTTTCAAGACTGAGAAAAAGAAATTTCTAGCACAAGCTTTTGTGGACTCAAGTTACCATCAGATGCCTTCATGCAAATGATTATAAATCAATAGGGGAGGCACATCCATATGATGAATGCAACAAATCCAAAGTGTGCAGAACACATCATACTGCAAGTGAAAGAACTATTGTATATCCATAGATTAGATGCAAAATGAACAATGACCGGAGCTATAATAAAACATGTATGTAAATAAAATATAATGTTGTTCAAAACTGGCAGTGAGCAAGACCACTGCTTAGTTGGTGTGGGCACCACCTGGATATGAACCAGGGATCTTCAGGTACCCCTCCTAATGTTCACTGGTAAAGATTTGTTGAAACGGTTTATTATTTAGAAATCCTCCTGTATGCTTAGTGCCAGTGTTTAAGCAATGCTTTGTCTTTTCTTGCACATATTTCCTTCCTGTTTTGTACTATTACTCTTCATTTACATTCATATTTTGTTACAATTCTGCTCATTGCTAAATTTTGCATATGGTTTATGGTTATTTCATCCCTGTTATTCATGTTATGTTAATACCCTCATTCTAAATTTATCCAGTAGTTCTCTCATTTGTAGAATGATAGATGTTTGTGTTGCATACAATAGATTTGTTATACTTATTGTATGCGTGTGCTATCCATATTGGGTTATGCTATGTTGTGTGCTCCTCTAGCATTTTTGTTTGTGCTAAGTTTTTGACTGCTGTGTTTTTGTGGTATTTGGACTAGAAGTCCCTACCATCCTTACCCTGCATGGCCAACTGAGGAAGAAGATGGGAGCCACAGACCAGCCACATGAAAGTCCCTATGAAGAATAACAGTGGTGACCACATTTGTGCTACATATAAGGGAAGGTTCTATCAGTTCTTGTCACAGCATGAGTGTCTATAAACTGTGCAATTTTTAATTTTTTTTATTTTTTATTTTATTTTTTTGTCCATGAAGTCAGTCGCACACTCACAAAGCTTTATAAAATGGCTAGGTTTCCTTCTAAGTATTCTAACGCATGCTTATGCGTCTGTCCTATTTAAAAAACATAGTGGCTTCTTCACTGATTTCTCATGAAGGACAGAAAACAAAACACTCTTCTTTTAAAACCACATCATGATCATGTGCTTATCGGAGGCAATGGCACATTTGTGCCATTATGGGTTTCAGCCTTTTTTGATTTGCGTCAATTGAAGCAGTCCTGCTTTACTTGTGACACTAGCATGCATGACCTAAACCAAAGGATAAACTGAAAGAGGAGGGGCATTTTCATGACACACACCTCTCCTGGGCTGACAGCTTTATCAGCTTCAGAGCAATATGGTGACATGCAGATGAACACACCAATAAAAGTAATTCATCCACTTAGAACTTGGGGCAAAAAATGTCTAGACCACAACTCTCAGAATCTTTCAGATTACATTCCGGGAGATGTAGTAGAAAATAAATTTTCAAAGGTTTGCATGGCATATAGTCATTTCTGTCACTGAAAAGGTCTTGGTAATTTCAAGATTGCATACCTTATTTCAGCCTCCCTACACCTGGGGCTCTCCAGACTGGATAATATTTCCCATCATGCTTGATCTTTAGCTATGCTGGCTAGGGATGATGATCACTACAGCAGAAAACATCAAGACTGGGCAGCAGGTTGGGGGAGGGTGGCCTGTTCCAATAATGGGGAATATGTGGCCCTCCAGATAGATTCCCCCTCAACACTGGCCATGCTGGGGAGGCCTGATGGGAGCTGCAGTCCAATAATAGCCGGAGGACTCCACATTTTCCCAGCCCTGCCCTATTCCACTCAATGACAGAAAATCTATACTGTAGAATGCCACTTGCTTCAGAATTACTTCCCCTGCACACTAAACACATCAGGACTCAGTTTCATTATCTTCCAAGGAGTTCCGATAGGCACATTCTTCCCCGGCAGATACATCAGCGGACAGAGTGTCTGCGAGCGCACAACAACCGGAGGCAGAAGGAGAGGACGGCAGCCCCCAAGAGAAGCCCCAGCAGGAAGGGAAAGCCTCGCTTGTCCTCATTGAAACCCCATCCATCTTCATCAGCTGCCGAGTCACCGAGCTTTTAGGCTTCCAGCGTGAGCAGATTAGATGCAGAGGGATGCGCAACAGGGGCGAGAGCATCCCTCCCTTTTTTTGGAGCGCGGGGGGGGGGGCTATTTCACGACTCACAACCCACAGAGACCCTGAAGGAAGGCTAGGGGAGGGGTTTCTGTGAAGGCAAGAAAGGATGGACGGCGCGGGGAGTGGCATCAGGGCGATGGGATCTGCCGCACAGCTGATGCACAGGCGGGGAAAGTGCGCGTCCGCTGGCCGCAGCCCGAGAGCGCAGCAAAAAGGCTCAGCTGGTGGCAGGCAGGGATTCCGAGACCCGACGGACACACACAGAAACACCACCCCACAGGCTGGTAGGGCTGCGAGACCGTGGCCGTTCCCGCACCAGGCTGTTACAGCGCTATTATTCCACTTTCAACATCCCATGGAATTCTGGGGTTTGCAGTTTAGGGAGGGGCCTTCCATAGGATGTTGAAAGTGGAATAATAGCGCTGTAACAGCCTGGTGCGGAACGGCCTCCAACCGCCTCCGCCTCGCCTCTTTCTCCGGCTCCGGCTCCTTCCCCCGAGCCTTCCCCCGCCCCCCTCCCTGAGAGAGACCCCGGGACGCCCGGCGCTACTGACCCAGAAGATGAAGTTGAAAATGAAGAGCAGGAACTTGACACAGCGCATCCCTCCTTGCACTCGCCCCATGGCAGCCGGCAGCCCTCTCCTCTCCGCCTCCTCCTGCTTCTTCCTCAGCAGCGGCAGGACCAGCGGCTCCCTCGCAAACAAGTCGCCGCCAAGCGCCTCCGCCGGCTGCTCCTTCCCGGCCGGGGGGAGGAGGGCGGGGCCTGCGCGGGGGAGGCAGGTGCCGGGCGGGGCCCCGCCGCCGCCGGGCTCCCTCGGCCCGTGGCTGTGCCGCCCGCTCCCGCGCGGCTGCTGAGGGAAGCGGTGCTGGGGCCGCGAGGCTGCTCCGCTGGCGCCCGAAGGCTTGCGGCGGCGGTTGGCGCGAGGGGAGGGCGTAACGCTTTGCCCGTCGCCCAGAGCGCGTGCCGTCCCCTTTCTTCCCCTTCTACTTCTTCTTCTTCTTCTTCTTCTTCTTCATCGTCACCGCTACGACTCGCGCGTGTGCCCGGGATTTTGTTTTCTCATGGCTAATTTTTTTTTATATTTTTTATTATTTTTTTTAGGAAAGGGGGGAAATGGGTGCAGTACACATTTCTCATAGGTAATACTTGTTAGGAAAATTTGAGATCCTGTGTCTCTTAATAAGGCAAACTGTAGGTCCAGTAGGTGTAACTTTTCCCCATATTCCCCAATCCAACCTGTATTCAGAGTTATTAATATACAGAGGTTGGGTTCCTGAGGAAATACACTGTCCTCCTCCTTGCTGCTAGGCCTCATCCCCATAGCAACCATCCAGGTCCAAGAGCTCCCTGGCTGAGAATTCTAAAGGCCCCTCCCTAAACTGCAAACCCCAGGATTTCACAGAATCTTCTTAGGCAGCCAATCATATGAAGTGTTCTCCTGACATAGCCAAACTTTGACTTTTATGTAGTAGAATATTATTAATGTGGTAACAACCTCAGAGGAAAGCAAAGGAAAACCTCCTTTGAACAAATCCTGCCAGGAAAACCCCATGATAGGTTTGCCTGAGGGTCATGATAAATCTGAAACGACTGGAAGGCACACAGCAGCAACAGTGGTTAATGCATGGTATCAAATGGTGACTTAGGGGATGTACCTTCTAGTTGGCAGTGATTGATTAAACTCACTGGGTGATTTTGGGCTTCTTTCTTTCATTCTCAGTCTTGCCTACCTCACAGGGCTGTTGTGAGAATCAAGTTGGTAAGAAGGAAGCCATGCATGGTGAAGAAAAACATAACATAATACATAAATAAAAGATGGTGTGGTGTAGCGGTTTGAGGGTTGGAGTGCGTCAAAGGCCCCTCTCTAAACTGTGCAAACCCCAGGATTCCATGGGATGTTAAAGTGGAATAATAGCACTATAACAGGCTGGTGCGGAAATGGCCTAGGGTTCTATTCCTGCTCAACCATGAAAGCCCACTGGGTGACTTTGGGCACGGCACACTCTGAGCCCCAGAAAACCCTGTGATAGGTTTGCCTTAGAGTGGCTGTAAGCTGGAAATTATTTGAAGGCACACAACAACAAACAAGAAAATAATCATTATTACAGCACAAATTAGACACCTACAAATAATTAGGACATCTTTTGCTCTCTGCAACTCTAAGTCTCATGGAAGTCTGGGATTTGTGTCAGAATATGCATGTGTAGAATTGTGCTGTTACCTTGGCTTGGCAGGAAAACTGCCTGATAACACACATACAGTAGAAAATATTGTTCCAGGGCAAGCAGGTGATTGCACCTTAATACCCTCTCCCTGTGTGCCCTCATGTTGACTCCATCTACAAGACTTTCTGAAAACAGAAAATTTAACATTGAAACAGGATACTCAACCCGTCTATTTGCTTCTGTGTTCCAAATAAGGAGGTTTAAATGGAGCAGTCAATTTTATTTTTGTGCAAACTGAAATGGTTGCATCCTATCAATTAAGATTCAACGCTCTTAAACTGCTGCATATTCAGACCCAGTTCTAGTGTGTCACTCCCCACCTCCACCCCGGTGTAGTGATCAGTGTGGATTGCATTAATATTCTGAGCATAGAATTAGTGAAAAGGTATACAAGCTTATGAGAGTGTAAATTGCACTGAAGTCAAACTTTTAAGGTCAGCAGCTGTGAGCAACAAATCTCTCCTTTGTTCTGAAAACCTTTTATTTACCTAACAAAGGAAATACTTGCCTTGCACATTGTTCAAACTCCTGGTCTTATCCTCAGAGGGCTTATTTGGGCATTTTAGACCTCACCCTCTGCCTCTACTGTGTCTCCGTCACCTAGGCCTACTGCTCCTCATTTCTTCAAGGCTATATTGGAGTGGTTACCTTTTGGGGCTACAGTGCTAGAATCCCCCAAGCTAGTGCAGCTGATCTTTAGCCATGGAAAGTTCTGGTTGAAGGGTGCAGCAGGGAGTCTGCTTGTGCATAAGGAGACTCACTGCAAGATCCCACAGGTGTCTAAATCACAGGGGGATCCTGCACACATACAGCAGTTCCCTTGCTATGCATTCCAAGGATCCAGATGCCAGTGGGACTAGAGAATGGGAAACGATGGACAGCTAGTGCCGGAAGGCATATCTGTGCTCTCTTGTCATGTGCTTCTGATACCATAAGCCTTAAGCTGTAAGGGCTGTGGTGCTTGGAGAGGGAACTATAGAACCACCAAATTGGAAGGTATTGTGGAGGAGCACAATAGTAGGCAAAGTGTGGCACTCCAGATGTTGTTAGTGTGCAACTCCCATCAGCCCTAGCCAGCATATTCAATAGTGTGAATTTGGGAACTGCAGTCTGACAGTACCTGCAGGGCTGCACTTTTGCCTAGCCCTTAATGTATAACAATAAAAATTACTTTAAGTGCCTTATACTGCATCAGAGCATTGGTCCATTTAGCTCAGTATCACTGACATGCACAAGCAGCGTTGCCCCCTAGGGATTTTTTTTAGCCCTGGGAGGTAATTTGTCTCAATATTGAATATCAAGGTCATATCAAATAATTTGGTTCATCTAGATCAGTAATGAATACAGCAGTTTCCCAGAGGGATTTTTTCCTCCAGGACACTCAGAGATGCCAGAATTTGAATCTAAGACCTTTTGCATTCCAAGCATGTGCTCTGCAGAGTGACAGTCCTTAGCATGGAGTCAGAAAAGATATAGGTCCATGAACATGTAGTGATCTGAGGTCCATGAACATAAATCACAGAAAGGATGGAACTGGCCTCACACACTGTGTCATCTGCAGTCTGTGAATAGTTTATGCAGCAGGGTTTTCTCTACTTCAACACTAGTGTGATTCTAATGCTTGCTTTCAAATTGCCAGTTTCTAAGGAAGGGCTGACTAGTATCCCAAACAAGGTAATGTGTCTAAATTAGAAACCATCACCACTGAAGGCATGGCTCAGTCCCAAAGTGAGAACCAGCTCCACACCTCTCCGGTTACAAACAAAACTTTGCTGTCATCAGCATTCCACTTTGCTGTGTTTCCTAAGCCACACCTCCTGGGAAAGCCCTGGGTATGTGCTCAATGCCTGTTTGTGCTCGGCTATGGGTGGGGAATCTCTAATGGGTTGTCAGCCTGACTTGTCCACACCCGTGGAGGCAAGAATGTTGCCACTGGCTGTGTTGTTCTGTTGTGATTTGTTTTCCAGTTGTTGTCAGGGAGCTGAGAATCTGGGACAGAATCCCTTTTGGGAAACTCCTTAGATTCCCTGGCTTCAGGGAACCTAAAGGGAAAAGATACAGGCAATTTTGTGGGCATGCTCTGGGTAACAGAATCCACTCCTGCAGCAATTTAAGTCTGTTACAATCCACATCCTTTAGGCAAATAGCAGTGAAATAGAAATGGTTGGAAGAGGAGAGCTGAAACAAGAGGCAATTCCAGACAGAGGTCTTCTTTGGCTAGCCTTTCATTAGGACGGCCGTTTCAAACTGAAGCAGGATTATTATTTGCATTCTGCATGGCTGCACCAATCTTACAACAAATCTGCTTTGCAACTTTCATACTTTTCACCATGTTGTCCGAAGTTTCCTTGTCCAGTCCCACCCCTTCCTGTTCGATTTCCCTCAACACCTCTTGCCATTCAGAAGCTAAAGGGTTCCTTGTAGGGACTGCCCCTCCCCCAGCAGACAGAGCAAAGCAGCGTTCTCAGATGGTGGAGCTCAAGGAGTGGAAAACTGTCTCCTGTCTGCCTCACTGTACTGCCACTGCTTTGCACAAGCCATTTCTTCTGTCTACTTTGTGTCACCATTGTATCTTCCTACATTGTGCCTCCCATCTTCATTTCCTATCTCACCTCCCTCTGCTTGCTTCACCTTGTGCTACGGCCTACCTGCCCTCTCTATGAGCCTTTTCTCACCAGCCCCTTGATTGCCCTTGCTTCAGGTTTATGCCATTGCTGTGACACTGAGACTGTAAAACTGCGAGCTGTGCTTCAGTTTTGTTCCTGTTATTGCAGCTATCCTCCAGGTTATAGCTTTCCTACACAGGGGCAGTTTGGGATGGCTATCCAGTCCTTCCTTCACAAATTTTTCCACCCTTTATCCTTTACACACTACACAGTGATAGTGCTATTGCTCCACTTTAACTATCCTGGCTGCATCCTACGGAGTCTTGGGGTTTTCAGTGTACTGAGCCACTGGACTAGAGTGTTCTGGTTGAGAATTCTAAATGCCTCTCCCTTAACTGCAAGTGCCAGGATTCCATAGGATGGCACCATGGCAAATAAAGAGGATTAACAGGGCTATACTTGTGTGGTTTGAATGGGACCTTTATTTAGCTGTTTCCTAGGAGTCAGTTGTCACCTGCCCCACCTTTCTTGTTTTATTTATTTATTTATTTATTTTACAG
This sequence comes from Iguana delicatissima, assembly GCA_948472985.1. NCBI lineage: Eukaryota > Metazoa > Chordata > Lepidosauria > Squamata > Iguanidae > Iguana > Iguana delicatissima. Next base: position 33,850 of record CAOKZL010001836.1, read on the forward strand.
CAGGCTTCAGTGGGCTCCTTCATATACCTCTATAGCTGTAGAGCACAACAGACTTAAAAACAAAAAAGAAATTCAGAAAATTTGTAGCAACCCCCACGGAAGACTTTATCCACGGTATAGCCATTACTTCTTTCCACCTACCTTACCAGAAATAAAATGAGAATGACGGACAAGGCAATCCTTGGCAAGCATGTCCACTATACATATTGCAGACAAATCTCTGACCCTAAATCAGGATAGTTGTGAAAAGGTTCTTTTGTACCAATAATAAAAACCCTAGAATAATACTGTGACCTGGACTGACAAATGGATTATTTTTGGTGGAAAAATAACTAGGATTACTCCCACAGTTATTTACCTAGGAAGGAAATACAACAGCAGGAATGTAATACATCCTTGAGCACACTATCCAATTATATCAGTTTCGTGCCACTTTAATTTTCATGGTTCCATTCTATGGAATCCTGGGCTTTGTAGTTTTCTGAGATGTTCAGACTTCTGTACTAGAGAGCTGTAGTTCAAGGGAGCATACTAGAACATTCTAGGTCCCTCACCAGATTACAAATCCCAGGATTCCATAAAATGTAGCCAGGACAGTTAAAGTGAAATTAAAGTCTTACAATTGTGTAGTGTGGATGCACCCATTTAACATAGTGCAAAAAAGGCTCCCTGCTTGTTGATGTTAATCTACCTCTGTTCCACTGTGAAAGCCTTGTGTGAAAAATGACCTAAAACAGTGCAAGATGCATTATAGTAGCTGATGCTGCTATAAAGGGAGGCAATCAGGAAGACAGCTGCAGCCACCGTTCCAAGCCAAAGGGCAGGGCAGAGGGAGGCAAGATGTGCAAGTGAGGCAGCGGCAGTGGAGTGCCTGAATCAAGAGGAAAAGAGATTGCACTTAGTACTGACACTTTCCTCATCCTACTTTGCCCCCCATCAACACTGTTACCCAATAGGTAACCCTTGCATTGGTGTCCGCAAGAAGCTCTACCACAATATTCTGAGGAGAGTAAGCCCATACCTCTCTGGTTACAAACAAAACTTTGCAAGAGTTTATATGATTACTGTGGCATGATTAATATTTGCTCAAAGTTGCAAAAAAAAAAATACAATATCTGTGATAGAAGATTGGGTAGTGAAACTTTATGACAAAGCAGAACTAAATAAATTAACAATATTGTTATTGGAGAAGACAAAAAACCAATTTGAAGATGTCTGGAAGGTTATTTCCCCTCTGTGGGAAAAGAGTTGGGGAAAATTAACAGTACTGTATTAAAAAAAAATCAGAAAGACTGAAGGTGAATTGTATAAAAAAGGCAGAAGCTTATCAAAACATATGATAGATAAAACTATAAGTAATAATAAAAATTATATGAATTAATAATAGCAATAAATGGATGAAGCAGTAGAGAAATATAAAAGAACATATAAACAAATTAATCTTAAAGGAAGAGGGGTATATAAATAAATGCTCATACTTTTGGAAAAGAAATTAGGGGAAAATTTAAGAAAACAAAAAAAAAGAATGCTTGAATAAAGACATTGAATAATGATTAATCCATGTATTATGATAATATTTTATAATATAACATAATTATAACGAAGTTTATAGAATTTTAGTATTCTTTTTCAATTCCATTTTCTATTATATTTTTGTAATTCTGCATTTCATGTAATTGTTTCCAAACTATTTCAGGAACTAAGAATTGTTACAAAATGTCATTTATTAATTTATCAATTTTCTTTTAATAAAAGTATATTTTAAAAAAGAAAAGGCTATTGGAAAAGGGTAAGCATTATAATAAAGTGTTCAAGTTTCTCCAGTTGCTGCCCATGTTGTTCTTTTCCATTTTTATAGGAGAGACCTTCAGTAGTGTGATTCAACATTCACTGCCACCACTTCTACATACAAGAGGAGCAAAGCAGTGATGGCGGAGTAGAGCAAGCAGACACCCTGCTACAATTTTATTTTTTAAAACCTCCTGAAATACAGAGCAACATTTGACTTTGAAGAAACTTAAAATGTAACTGAGCAGTGCCCAGACTGACGTGGCCTCTGGGGAGATTATGAAAACTAAGTGGCCAGATGCAACAGACCACAGGGTTCCTGCATCTGCCATTATTTCCACAGAAGACAGAAATTCAGCAGGTGTAGCTTTCATTTGCTGAAACTCTCACTCCAACATAACTATTAAAGAGAGAGGAGCCCTGCCCTCTTTTGCATTTGACTATCATATTTGGAAAAAAAGTGGCAATATAAAAGTAGCACATTTAATGGGAATTTTTTCTGCCATACATTTTTCAGTGCTAAAATAAAAATTTAATGATTTCACTGAGAAAATATTAAGATGATACTCATGTCATTTGAAATGTGGTGCTGAAGGAGAGTTCTATGGATACCATGGACAATAAATGAGTGTGAAACAAAGCAAGCCTGAACTTTCCCTAGATGTCAAAATTACCAAAACTATGCTACATACAATGAAAGGACATGACTCATCAGAAAAGATGATAATGCTTGGTAAAATGGGAGGCGTAGGAAAAAAAGGAAGGCTGTATTACAAATGGATTGATTCAATCAAGGAAACCATGGCCCTGCGTTTGCAAGACTTGAGCAGGGTGGTAATGACAGGGTGTCATAGAAATCTCTCGTTCATAGGGTCACCGTAAGTTGAAGCCAACTTGATGGCAACAAAAACAATAACTTAATTAGGCAGCGGCGCATGAAACAAGGTTTCTGCACAAAACTTCCTTTGTTCACATTATGGTTTTGCAACAACTGCAAACAGACAGTCAGCACTGTGCAGGGGCTTCAGTATTGGAGTAGAATCCAAGAGACGAGGGCTCGAATCCCTGCTCATTCATGGAAACCCACTAGGTGACCTTGGCCAAACAAGATCCTCTCAGCCTTAGAAGAAGGGAAGAGGAAGCTTCCTCTGGACAAATGTTGACAAGAAAATCTAAAACAGGGTAGCCATAAGTCAAAGGCCATTTTCACACTAGCCTGTTATAGTGCTATTATTCCACTTTCAACATCCTATGGAATCCTGGCATTTGCAGTTTAGGGAGGGGCCTTTGAGGTGTCCTCCCTAAACTGCAAACCCCAAGATTCCATTGGATGTTGAAAGTGGAATAATAGCACTATAACAGGCTAGTGTGAAAATGGCCAAAGTCAACTTGAAGGCACTTAACAGGAAGAACATAAGTAGAGGGGAAGGATGTTGCTGTTAGCTGCTGGTGGTTAATTTCTAAACTGATTAGTTCATGCCCTTTGTTCTGGCTTGGGGTGAAGTTAAGACACCATTTCTCTTGGTTAGTCTAAATGCCTTTTTTTTTTCAAATGCTCAGCACATGCCTAGCAAAATAAAGCCTTTGTATATAATTGGATGCTGAGCGTAATATGAAGTTTGGAGAGGAAGATCCTCTACTGTAAGCCATATAATGATCAAACATTACAGTGATCCCAAACTTTTAGGGTGTTCTGGGATTAATTTCACATCACTGAGATGAATCTCAGGACAAGTGGCATTAGAGCAGAAAATCAGGTTTTTGTGTGAGGCAGGTTAAAGGGTAACCCATTCCCAGATGGTGCCAGGGCTCACTGGTTCAGCTTCAAAGTACATGTGTTCTTCTTGCACATCAAAAAGCCATACATGAGCAGAAGGGCCTAGGAATATTGCTCATGGGCACATTCTCTTGGGTCCATTGTGCCATCAGGAGCAAAGGAAGATGTAAAATGCCAGCCTTATGAATCTGGCCTAGTTAGAAGAGTTTTACTCAGATTTTCCTCACCTCCATTTCCACAATTATCTGACTCAGAAGCAATTCTGGTTTTCCCAACCCTTGCCTGCTTCACCCTGTGATATAATAAGGACGTACCATCTGGGCTGAGGCTCTGGCCCTTAAATTTCAAAGAATGACATGATATTTACCTGGAAATCCATTTTTCCCCAGTGTGATCATCAAAGCTGTTACTGTTTTTGAGCCTAACTCAGAACTAACCAAACCAATCTGAGTGTTGAAAGAGCGCTACAGAAAGAATTTGCTGTGGGATGGGTACGAGAGGTTTATGTCATAAGTTCAGCCATGTGATTTCACTATCTTATGGTATGAAAAGTGCAGTGCTGCTTTTAGTCAAGGAAAATCTGCCTTGTGTTAAATCTCGCTGCCTGCTCCCGAGCAGGCAGCGAGAGAGCCCCGCCTCTTCCTTCCACAGCACAGCCTGGGAGTTTCCTGCTGGGGCAGGAAGCGTGACTGCCGCGGCTCCAGAGGCTCCACATGCACGGCAAGTGCGCGCAGGGCCCTGGAGCAATGTGCGATCGCACACCATTTTCGGCTGAAAGCCGAAAATGAGAAGTGTACGAGCAGCGCCTGCCCTACCCTGGAGCGTCATGTGATTGTGAGTGCGTCGTGCAGATCGCTCGTCACAATCGCGTGACGCTCCAGGCGCCCTTTCACATGGCAAATGCCATGCAAAAAGGGCCAATGAAACAGTAAATAGAATTCCTTTTTGACAATAATGGTAATAATAACTAACAGTAATCACTCATTTCTATATAATATAGTTAACATATTTCATTTCTATAATGCATACCCTGCTTTTTCACCCAAGAAGGCTGTCAAGGTAGCCAATCAACAGCAAATGTAGATTACAAACAAAATCCTTGTTAAGTACATTAAAAAAAAAAAGCTCACAACAATAAAAGACATCATTATGAAAAAACGAGTTATATTCTGCTTGTTGTTGCTAAATGCCTTCAATCTGTTTCTCACTTATGGCAACCCTAAAGTGAACCTATCATGTTTTTTTTCTGGGGCTGACAGTGCATGATGTGCCCAGGGTCGCCCAGTGGATTTCCATGGCTGAGCAGGGAATCGAATCCTGGTCCCCAAGTGATAGTCCAATGCTCAAACCGCTACACTACGCTCAGACCAGTTTTTGTATCAAAGTTCTGCTGAATTAAAAAGTCTTTCCATGACAGTGGAAAGGCTACAGAAAGGAAGTGAGCCAGCTATACTTGGCAGGGAGTAGCCACCAAATGCTTCATGTAAATCCTAGGAATTATTATAAGGGTCTTATAGGGTAGATCACTATTATTTACATTATTCCACTTACCTGAAGCTGAGATGATAAAGCTGCACACTTGCTTTTCCTCCCTACATAATTATAGTTCTAAATGCCATGGGTCCATCCTGGGATTTTTGGTTTTATGAAGTCTTTATAATTGTCAGAGAGTTCTAGTGTTTTCCCGTTGTTGTTGTTGTTGTTGTTGTTGTTGTTTGCCTTCAAGTCATTTCCCTAAGGCAAACCTATCATGGGGTTTTCTTGGTATGATTTGTTCAGAGGAAATTTGCCACTTCTTTTATCTTAGGCTGAAAGAGCGTGACTTGCCCAAGGTTGCCTAGTGGGTGCCCATGGCCATTTCCACACTAGACTGTTATAGTGCTATTATTCCACTTTCAACATCTTATGGAATCCTGGGGTTTGCAGTTTAGGGAGGGGCCTCAAACGCCGCTCCCTAAATTGCAAACCCCTGGATTCCATAGGATGTTGAAAGTGGAATAATAGCACTATAACAGTCTAGTGCAGAAATGGCCCATGACTGAGCCATGTGTCCTTGAGTCCTACTGTACCTTCTCTTTCCTGTCCGCTGAAGGACCAAGGAAAGCATTGATATGGAAGGACACACTGCTATGCATGCTTGAGAGAATATGCAGTCCCTCAATTGAGACTCACCTCACCACATGCAGGCCTCAACATCAGAAAGATTGCTGACCCCGACACAAATGGTGCTTAAGAGCGCCAGTGTCAGTGCTGTGGTTAGAGTGTTCCAGAACATGGAGACACCCAGGTTCAAATGCCCACTTAACCATGAAACTTATTCAGTGACCTTATGCCATTCTTTTTCAATCTAATCTACTCACAGGGTCTGTTCTGGGCATAAAAGAAATATGTACCTTAAGGAGCATATAAACATTAAAATAATGATCTAGACTTTGGGTCTTTTCTAATAAGAAGACAAACATTTGCTTAATAGAAATAGACTTTTACTCTGTGCTGGTACAGAGATATAACAGAAATGGACCAATGGATCTTTATATATTTAATTATTTCAGTGCCAAAGAGCACCACTGTGTTCTGTGGAAGATAGAAGGTTTGAGCTATATTTGTTATCGGACCAACAGCTATTTTTCCACTGGTTCTGAGTTTTGGCTTTTTCTTTTAGGCCACCAGTGTTGCCATGAGCAGTCTGCATCTGATGGGGGCTGAGTTGCTCCTTTCCTCTAGCAGACGGAGAAACTGCCTTTTTAAATGAAGAACTGTGGCGACAACCAACTCAGTGTTTATTTCCCCTGTGTGGTGTTTTGCCAAGGTTTTTTTTGCCTGGCCTGTTTTCCCATATTCCAAGGGAGAGATTTTCAGCCCAGACCAACTCAAACACTGGACACGGGGAAGCCGAGAATCCTCCAAATGGCACAATATTGTGGAAGGGAAAGGCAAGATGGAAAAAAAATTCCCCTTCTTATGCTGAACTATTTACTGGGAGCACGCTCCTTTGATAAGTCCCTCCATCAGGTATTTATAGACTACATTTCACTGGAGCATGAGCTCTTCATCTAATTTTAAACATCACCATCACCAGTATTCTTTGTTACAAGGAAGTTTAAACTCCAGTTTTTAATTGTTGGAAGTTAACGCTTGTCTTTTTAGTGCATGCAATTTAGGCTCCAGGTTTAATTGCTACCACATTTGAAACTCTTATTGTTGCAGGAGCCCAGAGAACACAGAGACCACAGAGCAAGAAAAAGAGTAATTTATTACGCGTGGGCTTTTGGTTGGATGTCTCCAAAAGACCAAAAGCCCTGAATTCAAGTTTCACAGCTCTTTTATAGACAAAGTTCACAGCATACACAAAGATCACAGGCAAAGATCGCAGGCATGTCTTTGTCCGCCCCTCCGGGGTCACAAATACCACATGCTGTTACTAGCTAATCACCCCCGCACTCAGACCCCAGAAAGTGCTTATCTACAATCTGCAATTACTGCAGCCAGTCAATAAACGACACCCTGACTACGTGATCAACATCCTAGCTACGTGATACATTGGCTCTCGTGTCCTTTTTACCCTTCTTAAATCTTTCTCCGTTCCTCTGACCTAAGCCCCCAGCTTCTACTTTATTTCTACTTTATTATTTCTATTTCATACCTGTATCATTTTCACTGATGCATAGATATAGCTTTGTGCTCAGAGTTGTCCACAAGAAGTCAGTCAATTTCTCTATTGCATTTTACTCTATTGTACTAGCACACAGGCGTTTAGTGAAGACATGAGAAAGAGCAGTCTTGGTGGCTGTCCTAAGGCTCCTCTCTTTCCACTGGTTGGCAAAGTCCTTTTCATTTAAGCAGGCCTTCAGCTGTTAACTGGTTTTGACTGAAGGATCTTTTAGTGATGTGTGTGCTGTAGTTTCATCTTTTACTATGTTTTAAATGTGTATTAAATTGTTCTAAATTAGTGTTTTAATAGAATTATTTATTTAATGGCTTTGAAACTTTTCCTTTTCTTTTATTAATAGGCACTGTGCTTTGTTTTAACCTAGACTGACACTTTGGGTCCTGTGCTAGAATAAAGGTGGAATGTAAAATAAATAAATAAAATTTACTAAAATAAATAAATAAAAGTGTATACCACACTTATATTTTACACCAAACTTGTATTTTAAAGCATTTTTTTTTAAAAATCATATTTTATGTTTGTGAAGAACTAAACTGCACTTTTTAATATTTTTATTTTGTACTTTTTTAAAAAAAGTCTTTTACATTTTATATTTGCAGTGGTGAAAAGCCAAAATAAGTCCCATTTTGGGAAAAGGGTGTGGTATAGAAATGTGAGAACCAGCATGGTGTAGTGGTTTGAGCATTACATTACATTCCCGGGGACAAAGGTTCAGTTCTCCACTTTATATATTTATAAATTTCCTATCTACACCCAGATGCACATATGTACACACACATATTTAGTGTTGGATGTTGTAATGCTGTTGTTATTTACTCTGGGTTATTTTTTATTAGTGGCAAAATAATATATGATTAAACATTTTCTTTTTATGTAGTTAAAAAAAAATCAGAACAGCATATTTAAGTAAAGGATTTCCCCAAGATTTGCTCAAACAAATTAGATGTAAAAGTGATATTTGCTAAGATACACACACACACACACACACACAGGCACATGTGTTCCAGCTATCCTTTCTGTTACAGCATCCTTGTCCAATATGGTGCCCTCTCATGATCCAACACATCTGGAAACACCAGGTTGAAAAAAGCTGCTTATGCCATTTTCAGCTTGTAAATATGCTGCCATTGGGAAAATGCAATTTCATCTCCATTGCCTTTACCCATACAATTGCCCCAAGAAAGGTAATCACATAAATATGACAGTAGCTACTTGGCTACTGCTTGTGATCGAGTTTCCAAATCTTTGGGTCCAGCCTAGCTCTGAATCTCAGGCTTGGACCCTCTCCTCCAGATCATAAGGTGAGGGGGAGGTATCTCAGGGTGAGAATACCACCTTGAATATTGTGTGTGCGTGTGTGTGTGTGTGCATTATCTTTAGTTAGACTTAAAAAAAACTTAGATGACATCCTCTGAGCAAATGTGTTTGATGCTTAAATTATTGTGCTTAATGGCATATCCAGGGCCATCTCCCAGTCTCAGAGCCTGGAATGGGACTAATCTGGAAACCCTAGCCTGTGAGATTACTTGTGATCAATAACTCCTCCCACAGTGGGACCATTTTGTGAATTTTAAATCATGGCAGTAACAGCAATCATATTTTTTTTCAAGATCAAGAACTCCTTACTGCTCTACTCAAGAATGAGTGGGAACGTAGAAGAATCTGTGGGATTAGAATCCCAACAGAGTATTGCCCTGCGGGACCATGATTGCCCAGATATCAATCAGCCGATCTATCTGCCATTGCAAGAGAAATGAGAAGAAGAGTATCTTCCCATGGTTGCATTTATCTCTGACAGCATATGCTGAAATGGAGCATGCCAACATTTGTGCTTCTTTCTTGCAGCGATCTACATATCGCTCAGTACCTGAGCACATACCGATTAACCCAAGTGACATTCTCTGCATTCTTTTCTTCAGTTTGCTAAACACATATATTTTATTTGTGTGTTTCAGAATAGAAGTGCTTTGCTTGGAATGTTTGGAAACTACTGCCAGATATGCCAATATGTTACAAGAAACTGACAATAAGAGAAAGGCATAAGATTGGAGAAGGATTTTGAAGGGCAGGCCTGGGCCTATTTGTGAATTGATTAAATTTATATGCCATTAAATTTATATGGATGGGATGATTTAGTATGGGTTCTCGAAAACAAACAACCCTCTTTTGGGGTTCTCTGCATCCTATGTTCTCTGAATCCTATGATCCTGCCATATCATCCATCACCCCCCATGTATGGGTCCTTGTAGAGGGTGACAGCAGGGTATCCAACATCACATCCATCCTGGGCCCCGTAAACATTCTCCCCAAGATCTCAGAACCAAGCTTGACAATATGGCCTTTCTGATAGCTTGACAAGGGAGCACAGCTTAGAACATAATACCTATCTGTCTGTCTGTCTGTCTCTATCTATGTATCTATCTACTATCTATCTATCTATCTATCTATCTATCTATCTATCTATCTATCTATCTATCTGAATTTAAAGCTGTGTGCTAAAACTGCTATATAACTTTATCCTGCCAAAGACTATTCTGTTCTAAGAATACTTGGGACATGGACAAGGACAGATCTTGCTACTTCCAGGAAAGTATCCATGCTGTGTAGCCACCTCAAAGGAGAGCAGTCCCTTATCTTTATTAGTGCTGTGGTGCCAGCAATGTCACCATGCAGTATTTCAAGAGTGCATTGAGCTTCATTCTCACTCCTATACAGAGTCCACTGAGTTCAATTTTTCATAGTTGTTGACATCACTGTACTTCTGTGACTGGTTTGAAGTTGGCCTTATCAGTAAGCAATCCAAAGCAGTCCCCTTCAGCCATGCATTTTCACAATTCGTGGGAGTGTTAGTTCAACTAGGTAGTGTGTCCAAACTCTAGTAAAGAAGATAGCCAGATACTTTTGCCAGGTTTAGGCAATGAAGGAACAGTTGCAGCTTTCCTCAGCAATCCCAGGTTTTCAGAGGGCATTGTAGCTTTTCCAGCTAGGAAAGAACAAGACGTCCTGCCTGCCCCATGCCTTTGGCTCCCGCTGCTTCTCTTGCTGAGTGCTGCCAGCATGCCCTCTGCTGCAGATTCCATTGCAAGAGGACAAACAGTGGCAGCCAAGAGGAAACGCATTCAAGGCAAATTCACAGTAGCTAACAGCAACCCTGTCCCTTTGCAGCACTGTGGTCAAAACACTATTATTCCATCTGGCTCTAATTTGTAAACTTGGTTTCTAAAGTTGATTTTAAAAATTGTTTGTAATGCATTTAATCACAAAGCTATCTGTTCAATTGAACATTGTTTTGAGAGCCCTGGTGGGCAGAGAAGCATTCATATTGCTGCTGCTGATTCAATACTACAGTTAGTAGTAATGAATCAGCCTCTCTACCCTGCTATAATATTTGGAAGGCTGGATATGTGAAAGTGAAAACAACAATAAGAACAACAACTTTGACTTACATTATTCCCTTCCTCCAATGGTTTAAAGCTGTATACATGTGTCTTCTCCCCATTCATAACAATCCTGTGACAAAGGCTAAGCTGACAGAAAGTTACCGATACAAGATTTGAGCTTCACAGATATGAAGCTCACCTGAGGGATCAGAACTTGGGTCTTCCTGAGCCTAGTGCAACCACTGTATCATCCTCTGGGGGATGTGCAGGAACTCTAATTTTCAGAAGCCTCAAAGCTTTGAATGGGGAAAAAGTGCTATGCAAGACATGTCAAGATGTAAGGGTTAATAATTATCATAAACAAAAGGAAGTTCTTTTTGATGGGATGCATTTTTCACAGGAGAATTTGAGTAGCTCCCTTTCAAAGTACCAAAGTGTAAAACTTGAAATTATAAATGATTTGATTTCAGTTCAGATTGTGCCTCAGCATTTAGACAGAGAGAGGTTATATCTGGAGATCTTAGTTTTTAAATTGACTATACTTCACTACACCTGAATTTGCATTCTGGTGGACTTTTTCCAAGTAAATATTCATGTGACTGTAGACTTCATTTTGCAGCCTTGGCTTGACAGAAAAAGTTGATGAAAAAATATTCTAGCCTGAGAAGGGACAAGTGGATTTAATGCTTCATAAGACCCATGCCAGCATGGCATAGCGATTTGAGCATTGGACTATGACTCTGGAGACCAGTTTGATTCTCTGCTCAGCCATGGAAACCTACAGGAGCCCTGGTGGCGCAGTGGTAAATGCCAGTACTGCAACCACAAGGTTGTGAGTTCGATCCTGCCAGGCTCCAAGGTTGACTCAGCCTTCCATCCTTTCGCAGGTTGGTAAAATGAGTACCCAGCTTGTTGGGGGCAATTAGCTAAAATACACTGTAAACTGCTTAGATAACACTAGTTGATAGGCGGTATAGAAATAAATGCTATTGCTATTGCTACTGGGTGACCTTGGGTGCATCGTGCACTCTCAGTCCCAAACACTTCTGTGATAGATTAGCCTTACAGTCACCATAAGTCGGAAACGACTTGAAGGGACACAACAACAATGAAGACCTGTTCTCTCTTTCACGTCGGGTTCATTAATTGTTTCCAATTCCTTCTGCCTCTGTGTCCTTATTTGGGCCAGCTGAAGAAACTGATTGTACTAATATATAGTGTTTCCTTTGCAACTTCTTGTTTGGGTTGCATACATAAAGGAATTGTGTGATATATTAATATTCCTATCACTTCCAGAAAGGTCTCTTAACAGCCTTGGTCAAAAGCAGCATCATATTATCTTTGATGTTTGGCTCTTTACACAGTATTAGTGGAGTGGAGTGAAGATAATCTGATGTGGATTTACTGTAATCCTTTAACAATCGTATCTTTTCAGAAGCATTTCATGAAGGGTAGTGTTTTGGCCATTTCTGCAAAATTCTCTGTCTTAAAGCATATTTACAGTAACACAGCAGTCACTAAAGAGCCCACAAAGATTAACCCAGAAACTTCAACATCAAAAAGGCGCTTTTGCAGTCTCACATGCTTAAACCCTTTCTAGCTTTATAGCCCTGTTTAATCAAGCTCTGGATTTCTCTGTGACAAATCTGGGCTCTCTCCTTAAATGTTGTTGTAGGGAAATGTGAGTATATAAAGTAAGTTAAATTCATTTGCATTACGTTCCTGCAGTTTTCTTTCTGTTCTTTGCTATAAATGCAGCATTTGCATTTGTCAAAATTAAGATAAATATGCTTATATTTTGTCTTTTCTTGTTGCTGCTGCCTTTTGCATTTTTTTCCATTACTGAAGCATACGTGAAGTGTTTACTTGGAAATAAATCCCATTGAATTTAATGCCTCATACTATTTAGTAGTTGTTCCTAAAATTACGCCTCACCATGCAGTCCTATGACTGTTTACTGAAGATGCAATCCCAACTTTGTCCATTGAGCTTACTCTGTAGTCATGAATATGTTCGTAATTGTGGCTTTGTGTTTCATGTGAAAACAAAACATAATAGACTAAGCCTAGCTGCTAATTTGGCTTCTTGAAGAGGATGCTTGCTGCTAAGAAAGCATGTAGCAAAGGCAAATGAGAGTACGACCAGTGGAAAGTTCAACTTATAAATACTCCCTGTTTGCCATGGATGCAAGAAATGAAAGGCAGGATTAGTGACCTGCACAAAGTGTATAAGCACAAAACTAGCAGCAGCCTTGGGTTTTGTGAGAGCTGAGGTGACCAAGAAGAAATAAATTCCAGCTATCATTCTGACATAGTAGTTTTTGTTTTTAAAATGACTGATTCAGCACATAGTAAGGAAAAGTTATTCTGCCCTGCTTCCTCTGTCTTATGGGCTGAATTCAGCTGTTACTGTACCACTTACATCCATCCTAAATATAGGATTTGTGTTAGTGTGCCAAAAATTTAATTCTGCACATAGCGGCAGAGATATATTATTGGTCTGAAACGTGTGGCAAGCGGCTGAAAGTCAGCAGGGGCTAAGCTTCCCCAGCAGCTGCCATATGCCAGACCGGTTGTCGTGAGCCCAGCCCTCTAATCCAATATTCTCATCTTCTCTCCAAGCCAGAACAAGTAACGTTATTTTATCTAGATATTCACCCCTTGTGTGAAGAAAGCAGAAACTTCAGGAGGCAATCTATAATTATCCCATCTATCAATTTCTGATAATATCATTTACAAGCAACTTTTCCCTGTCTTATTTATTATCTTGTGGACACTCAGCACAGGAAATATTAAAACAAAGAATTTTGGACATCAGTGCCCAAACAGATATAGCTCTGCTGGCCGGTTCGAAGTCTCTAAATTGGTTAGCCAAAAATAAAACTATATTTGGTCTAGAAAAGTATCTTAGGCTGAACCTAACACAGATACAGAGAATAGCTTTCACCAGAGCTAGATTTGAACAACTTAATTCTATGGTAAGAATAGGACGGTTTCGAAAAATTCCATACCATGAAAGAACATGCATCTGCGGTGCATCAGCCATAGAGGATATTGTGCATACACTGTTTGATTGCTGTATATATACCAAGGTGAGATCCCAATACTTACAGCCACTTCTGGTTAGAACGACCAATTGGGACCTAACTGTTAAATTGACCTATTTTCTTTCCGGAGAGAATTCACACTCAGTCCACAGGATTGCAAAATTTATTATAAAAGCTGCCTACCTGAGAGATCTTTTTATCACACAAAATGGGGTCCCCTGTCATGGCGATGAGCTTATTCAAATGTTAGGACTGAATTTTTATACTCGTTATTTTATCTTTCTTGCTTACCATGTATTTTACTTCTTATATCAAACTCACTATTTATTAAGTTTAAGTTTATATGTTTTAATTATTTTAGTTAATTTTATATGAGCTGAGTCCATTTGTATGTAATTTTTATATTTGTATTTTTGTATTATGTATTATATTTTTATTGTTGATATGGTCAGCTGACTAATCAATAAACGATGATGATGATGATTTACAAGCAAAAATGGAAACTAGTTTAGTATCTACAGGGCAGGCACAAAATAATGGCTTGCATTTCAAGAATAAAGACCCAAGAAACACACATTATTTTCCTCAAGAGGATGAGGCAGTTACCTGTAGCAGATATGCATTTGGTTCAATGTTTGCCTTTTCACTGGAATTCCTATCCCTTGGTTCACACCTTTTTTGCAGAGAACCCGGATGATGCTTATAATAGAAGATTGAGCAGAGGAATGACTGCCAGCAAAGGTTTGTGATGGAACAGTGGATAAAGTTAGGGTGAGTGGCAGCCAGAGAGAGGGAGCTAAGAAAATGAGAGGAGGGATTCAGCACAGAGGAGAATTAGAAGGTAGAGAGGAAGAATGAAATGAAAAGCTGCTGGTTAGGATAGCTGTCAAAAGAGGGAGTCAGCTATGTCTTAGATTAAAATTTTAGGACTATGAATTGTTATTCTGTATGAAAAAAATGGTTTGTTTTTACTTTTATCAATAAATGTGTTGATTTTTAACTGATGAATAAATATTCATTAAAATTCATCAGTGTATCCCAGTTTGGGAATTTTATTCCATTTGAATAACAGTCAAAAAAAAATTTTTTTTAAGTGTTATCCAATGACTTTTTATGAACTCTTCCTAAACAGGTCAAATGTTTCAGATGGTTGATGAATTTGTTGCTGTCTCTCTCTCTCTCTCTCTCTCTCTTTTTTAAAGAATAACTAAATAACATTTCTGTTGTCCTGGCCTATTTTCTGAAATCTCCTGGCCCAAGCTGCAACATTTTCTTCTCACCCTCACATGGGTTTCTTTTACTACCCAGACCTGTTGGAACCAAAAGTTTCCTTCTCATCTTCTTTCTTTTTTAAAAAAATTCTTACAGTTAGAGAGCTACAGTACATCAGTGAAATGATGCTTTTGTACTATAGCCTTATAATACTAAGACATTTTTTAAAAACAAAAAATTTACCCTTTGCACCACAGGACCATTTTCCCAAACCTCTCTTCCCAAAAAAATTTGGAAGAGCTGTAGCACAGATCCAAACAATTGGTAAAAACATCCCCACAAAACCATAGAACATGTGGATATGAAAGTGACACCAACTGGCAAAACACGAGCAATATCACAAGAATTCATGCTTCTTTAGACCAGTCTGGAAAAGCGCACTGCAACTCAGGCCATTTCCTCACTAGACTGTTATAGTGCTATGATTCCACTTTCAACATCATATGGAATCCTGGGGTTTGCAGGAGGGCTCAGGATTCCATATGATGTTGAAAGTGGAATCATAGCACTATAACAGTCTAGTGTGGAAATAGCCTCAGTAAATGTTGGGAAAACAACTGGCTTGTGATATGTGCGTCAACGAAAACCATTACAGCAGTAACATGTCCAGCATGGACAAATAAATTGCTATGGAGGAGATTCAGGGTTCCTGCGCCTTTAAATAAAAGTTTGTTCTTGCGAATCCTGCTCATTTTATTACTTCCCATTGACCATGGCTTACAATTAGAAATAGCCTGTTCATTAATTTGATAGTGTTCTAATCATTCCAGTGTAAGTACCAGAATATCTCTTTATGGTGGTGGCTTTAGTTATAAATTATATTCCCCAGTCCCATTTTTGTAGCAGCATACTACTATTTCAGTAAAAAAGAAAACAATAATTCAGGAAAATGAGAAATTAAAGCCTCCTTCCCTATGTTTGGAATAGGGGCTTCTGCATCACTGAACCCTTGTCATTAATCAACAAGGAGCAATACAATAGACAGGAAATATTGTTCTTTTTTTCTACACTGCAAACTGCAAACCCCAGGATTCCATAGGATGTTGAAAGTGGAATAATAGTACTATAACAGTCTAGTGCAGAAATGGCCTAGGACTTGAAAGGGCAAGCATGAAAGAACTAGACAAGATCCGAAAGTGTAAAGACATACAATTGAATACTAAAGTTAGGATGGCCCATGCCATCATATTTCCAATTTCTGTGTTTGGTAGTGAAAGTGAAGAAAATTGGTAAGAAGAAAATCAACTCATTTGAAATGTGGTGCTGGAGGAGAGTTCCAGGGATACCATGGACTGCTAAAAAGACAAATAAATGTTTCCCAGAACAAATCAAGCCTGATCTCTCCCCAGAATCCTAGATGACTGAAACTGTTGTACTTTCAATATATCATGAGAAGCCATGACTTACTGGAAAGACAATAATGTATGGTAAAGTAGAAGGCAGTAAGAAAACAGAAAGACCACAAAACAGATGGGTGGATTCAACGAAGGAAGTCATGGCCCTGTTTTTGCAAGACCTGATGTCAGGGTGACCTGGAAGTCTCCCATACATAGAGTTGCCATAAGTTGTAGGCAATTTGATGGCAGTTAACAACAGCAACAACAAAATGTCTCATGAAAAGTGTGAAAGCAATCCTTGAGATTCATCAAAGAATGTCACCCTCCAGCATCTCACAGATGAAAACTGGGGCCAAGCAATGGCAGAGCGTGGCCAAGTTGGCAAAAGTTATATAGAAGGAAGAATACACAAGGGCACAATTTGTCTCCCTGCTCTACTCTACCTTCCTGCTGAATTAACTGAGTGTGAACTATTTTTGCCCTTTGAACCCAGTTTGTAGCAACTGAAGTAAACAGAGGACAGAGTTGGAAACTGCGAAGAGGAGAGTAAAACTGGGGCCATTTCCACACTATGTTGTTATGGTGCTATTATTCCACTTTCAACATCCTATGGAATCCTGGGGTTTGCCGTTTAGGGAGGGGAATTTAGAATTCTCAGCCAGAGAGCTCTTTGGCCTCAGTAAACTACAAATTCCAGAATGCCACAGGATGTTGAAAGTGGAATAATGGCATTATAACAGTGTAGGGCGGAAGTGGCCTGAGACATTTTAAAAGGAATTTAAAGTTAGAATGTCAGAGGACTAATGATGTTATGAGCTGACTGGTTACTGGGATATTTTGATAGAGCCCTGGTGGCGCAGTGGTTAAATGCCGGTACTGCAGCCACAATGTTGTGAGTTCGATCCTGCTGGGCTCCAGGTTGACTCAGCCTTCCATCCTTCTGTAGGTTGGTAAAATGAGTACCCAGCTTGAGGGCAATTAGCTAAAACACATTGTAAACCTCTTAGGGAGTGCTTTGCACTGATGAGCAGTATAGAAATGTAACTGCTATTGCTCTTGATAGTGCATTTTAATAATCAAAATAACAAAAACAAAACAAACAACAACAACCATAATAACTGAATAACCAGAAGTCAAATGAACATGCTTGGTTATACTTAAGGGACATATGTATATCTTTTAAGTGTAGGGAAAAGTTAGATGGACTATAATTTTTCCAAAGTTGTCGAAGTAAGCTGCGAAGGCTAGGTGGAAGTAACCTGAGGCAAGAAACCTGGCACTCATTCTTAAAACACTTCTTCCAATTCTCCATTGTTTATGTGAGATCATGTGGTCTCAATGTTACAGCATTTGGTTTGCAAATATAATATAATCCCATTTTCCAAGGAATTTCTACATATAAATTAGGAACAACCAAAATTCCTTGTCAATTCTTCTTGCATCCAAGGTTTTAGGAATTTCAGCCAATTTGTGGGGAACAGAATGGAATGCCCTGCCCCGGGTCATGTTGCAGGCATTTTTCTAGACTTTATAAATCATTTTCTTCCACTGTGCTGTAATGGAAAGCAGTATGGAAACAGGAAATGAAATAAATCTAGAGAGAGGAAACACTTTCAGTCTGATGCATAGCTGTTACCCCCTCTCCACTGGTGCTGGTGGGGAGGAAGTAAGTGGCAGTGACTGGAAATATACTGTTTCAAAATAAGCCTCTGCTGTCCAACCCAGCTCTTTATTCCCCACAGGTGTGCATGGGATGTGCCACTAATTTGTTTGCATAAATGGAGCAGTGTTTGATTTGCAAATGGACTTACAAATTGGAGCCCTTCCCACAAAGCCAGTCTTTGTATCTTATTTTGTGTGTTGGTGGTGCCGCCTGGTGTTACAATTTATCAATGGTAAAGAATCACATCATTTCAATACTAAGCTACTTTATTCTTCGGCAGAATGATATTCCAAACATGCTGTAAGAAAAGCTAAATGGGGGTGGGGGTAGGGGTGGGGTGGAGGAGAAATTATATGAGAGAGACAAGGAATGACATACCATCATGTAAAACCAATGAGCAAAGATATTCTGTGTTGTGAATGTAAATGCTCCATGCTGTTTTCTCTTCCAGGACTAGGGACAAGTAAGAAATTTGTGGTGTCCGCATTTCAATGCAGTCTTAACACATTTATACTTCCTGACATAAACTGGAATGCACTTAAAATCTTCCCAAGTTTGTGATGCAGTTTACAAGTGATTTTTTTAAAAAAACTACATTTGTGTGTGTATGTGTGTGGGAGATGTACAAAAATGTGTACAGTTGAAACAATGCATACAATAATAAGTACATTTGAAAAACACACACAAACCAATTCATTCAGTGACTGGGAAAGCATTTGAAATACAGTGAGCCCTCAGGGCTCTGCTAGGGGTTTGGTTTCAGGACCTCTCATGGATACCAAAGTCCAAGGATGCTCAAGTCCCATTATATACAATGGTGTACTAAAATGATATCCATAGCGAACAACTCAAAGGATTGCTTTTTGGATTTTTTTTTTAATATTTTCCAACTATAGTTGGTTGAATCCATGGATATAGGGGAGCCAACTGTATATATGCACTTGAAAAAAATGCCTCCAGATGCATACATTTAAAATGCGTAATAAATGCCTAGATTTTGCAGAAGCATACACAGAAATGAAATTTAATACAGAGCAGATCAGAAGGGAAAAACACACGGTCCAATGTGGGAATAGGAGACACTGGACTTACTAATAGAAAAATGGGAATCTGAGTGAAATCAAGCTCCAGTAATTCTCCATCAAGCAGCAGCATTTTTGAAATATAGGGATTGTTTTGCAAATATCCTGTATAGTTTTGCACCTGCTATATGTTGTCTGTATTCCCTTTATGAGTCTGACAAATCATAAAAGTTAGTACTCCACTGGTCCTATTATTATATATTGGTTTCACGATCTACTAGGACTGGAATTGCTGACTGTAGTTTTGAACCATCAGTGATTTGGATTCTGTCCGGGAATCTATGAATCACAAGGTGTCATCTAATAATGTGTCAGATATCATGCACCATAACTTTTTGTAGTTGTGCTATTGTGACACTGTCTATGGTGATTTAATTAAAATGTTTTGTCAGTCTCTCCCCCCACCCCAGTGTACCTATTGCCACTGGAACCACAGCTGTTTTCTTTTCCCAGTGAAGCTGAATCTCAATGTTTAGGTACAAGTATTTCATAACCTTTCCCCCTTCTTTGTCTTCAATTCCACTCTCCTCTGGGATTGCCACATCTTATCCTCAACCGCAATTATGTGTAGTGTAATATATTCCAATTATTTGTTTGTTTGAATCTTAAAGTCTCATAGGATTTATACAGCACCTTTTTTTTTAGGGTTGTTTCCACCAGTTTTTTTGTGGATAGTGAATAATAGTTATTGCATAGATTCCAATGTATCACTGTAGCCACTTTATTATGGCATTTCTTCTATTCAGTATGTGCAATCTTGGTTCATGAATTGATAAGGTGGTCAAAAGTTTCATCTTTTTCTTCCTGTAGACAACATTAACTATCCGTAGATATTTTTTCAATATTTGCTTTGATGCTTTTCATTTGAAACGTATGTTCTTGGGCCACAAATGTAAATCCTTCAGTACTTTTCCTGCAGTGTCCCATACGGTAACCATTTCCAGAGGTCCCCCTTCTCAGTTTTTCTTTCTATATTTTCAGTGCATTGACCAAGTAGTGGTTTGTTTTGCCAGACTTCATGGTGCTTTTCATGATTTTCTTTCTATATTTCTCTTTTATTTTTTCATTGTTAAATATTTTCTCCCCATATACATTTGTCAACATTTTTTCTTTGACTCAAGGATTTTTTTTCTCTCTCTTCTTCAACCTCTAGACAGCAAAAGATGGCAGATATAGTTAATATCACCTTCAAGATGTGTTTGTTGACATAATTTTCTGATCATCTGGCACAGCTAGTTTTGCCTAAGTCCAATGAACAATTTCCATATTATATTGAATGACTGGTAAGGCTCAGTATTTTATGGCCTGAGTTATGTTTCTACTGTTAACTGATTTTAGGACTTCACATATTCTTTTTGTATACTTGCTACTAGTAATTTCTTTCACTTTCTTATGTTGGGGATCCTCCGCATGTAATATTATACTAGTATTTTCCCTTATGTTTGAGGCCTTCTCCTTCTTCAGTTATATCCCACCTTTTACCAAATTAAAGCTCATACAATATAGGCCATTTCCACACTAGGCTGTTATAGCGCTATGGTTCCACTTTCAACATCCTGTGGAATCCTGGAGTTTGCAGTTTAAAGAGGGACCTTTGAGGCCCCTCTCTAAACTGCAAACTCCAGGATTCCATAGGATGTTGAAAGTGGAACCATAGCGCTATGACAGCCTAGTGTGGAAATGGCCATAGTTAAAATGCATAGCAGCATTTGATTAATTCTTATATCTTTCAGTTTTTAACCTGCAGAGGGAGCTGTTGGGCAAAGGAAGACTATTGATGGCTCTCACAGTTTACCTAGTAGTAAGGATATGAAGGTAGTGAGGTAGTCTCCTCTAGAAAAAGAAAAATGCACAAACAAGAGAAGGAAAGAGTCCACAGTGGGATGACTTTGGTTGTCTTGTCTGAATACTGAAAGTCTCTCTCCGAGTGATATCCCCTTTACCTCCTAGTTACAGGAATTCATAAGTACTTGCAGAGAATGTGGGAGACCTCTAGTTCATATGCAAAGGATTTTTAGGGCCATAGTATTGCTTTACCTGGGGTGCCTGGTTGCATAGCACAGGAGGACACAGCTTTTCCTGTCTCTCCTCCAAGCGATGTGAGGGGAGAGATAGAAGGCGCATGACACAAGAGCACTATTTCCTTCAACACCAGCGTTTATTTTTAAAAAGTTTTAAAAAACTCTTTATTGAGCTACAACTCTCAAGATCCCTTGGCTAACATGGTGGATTCAGCAAGTATAGAGGGTTCTGGTGGCTGTAGTCTAGCAAGGTATGTTTTCTAAGCTCTGTCCAATACCAGCTGGCTTGCTCTCTGTTGCCAGCCATTCTAAACATTGAGTAGTCAATGTGAAGTGTTGAATATAACTGCTCTGTCCAACTGTCTAAACAAAGAAAAAATATCTGTGCTCTTATTGTCATACCAAATAACCACCCAAAATAGTTCTTCACCCAGGTTCATCATTATGCCAGCTCTGAGGCCACAGGACATACCTGGTCTCTTCAATGAGTCTTGTGCCCTCAAATTACAAGTATTTCTGGATTTGACCTGACTCTATACTGTCCAGCTGGTCATTTGCCAATATGCTGTGCTATCAAAGCCTAACAGCTACTGTTCCAACAAACTCATACTATTTAAGATGACACACCTGTATCTATCAGCATTTGAAAATACATGAGGGAGAGATTTAAGAACACTGCAGCTAATTAAAACAAAACATTGGCTTTCTTACTGGCTTTTAATCATCACTATAATTTAAAACACAAACCAATGTAATACACATCACAAATAAATGATAGTTAGGAATGTGTAGGCTCCCCAAAGCAATCCACATTTTAGTTCAGAACTGATTTGAGTTCCATTATCATAAATCAAGTCTGGATCATTTTTCCATGCCAAAATGTTCTGTGTATATATGTTTGTGGGTGTGTAAGGAGGGGGAAAGAGAAGAAAAAGAGACAGAGGTCATGATCCTGCTGGTATAGGTGGTACTAGTGGCCATATAGATAATGGCGCAGGGGTAAAATGGTCACTAGAAAGTGCCCTATGTTGACATGAGTGTTGGTCTGTCACAAGTCACCAACAAGTGCCTGAAAGGGAAAACATGGCAACATTTTCCCACATGCCCACAGAGGGCACAGGAGACCAGCAAGTAAGTAAGTAAGTAAGTAAGTAAATAAATAAATAAATAATTTTTGGGGTGTGCGTGTAGACAGAGTGCAGCTGTGTGTGAAGCTCTTCAGCATCTTTTTGAGATCCAATATGCCCCTGAACTTACAGCAGTTGCCCACCCTGCTGTATATTAACCATGCACATAAACTGCTATGGAAAGCAAAGCAACTGCCAATTAATCTACCCCATAATTCACTATATGAATCCTTCCTGTATGGGATATACAACCAGTCAACTAGGCAGGGAGAGATCTTTACTCCTTTCTTCACAAGTTTCTGTGGCACTGAGTCATCGAACTGCAAGGGGAAGTCACAGCCAGTCCAATACCTTTCACTGTCTGAGGGAGAGCAGTAAAGGGTGATATCCTTCCCATGCCAGATACACACACACATAAACACACACAATTGGCACTCCACTATTGCTAGGGTTAGGGGCACAAGACTCTGCAAAAGTGAAAAAATGGTTAAATATCAAAATACGTGTGAGATCCGTGGGAAGGGGGGCAAAGCTTGGTGGGTAGAGCAGGCTCCCAGGGTCCAAACCTGGTAAGGGAAAGGGAGTGGGCTGGCATGGTGACCCTATAGTTCTCCTCTCTCACACCCATCTCCTTCCTTGTGTTTGTAGGGCATCAGGAGAGGGTTTGTGGTGCTGAGCAATCAGGCTGCGAGCTGTCCTTAGCTGGCCAGGAAGCGGCTGGTGGAAGAGGAGGAGGACCAGAGGAGGGTATTGATTGATTGATTGATTGAATTTCTATGCTGCCTTTTCTCCCAAAGTGGGACCCAAGGCAGCATCCGCAAAGTTAAAAAACATTAAAAACATTGAAACAATTGAGAACATTAAAAGTATTTAAGTTATAAACTTACAATACATTAAACTTATAATACATTTTAAAAACGGCTAATAAATAAATAAAAAGCTTTCCTACTCACCCATTGAAGTCCTCCTTAAAAAGAAATGTCTTTATTTGCCTATGAAAGGAAAGCAGGGAGGGCCAGCCTAGCCTCCTGTGGAAGACAGTTCCACAGCCACTGGGTGGGAGCAGCCGCTAAGGGGCTGCATGGCCTGATTAGAGCAACCCAGAAGGCTGTCACAGAGAGGAGGGGGAAGCTTGTTCTCCGCTGCCCCAGAGAGTAGGATCAGGTCTAATGGATGGAAATTACGGGGGAGTAGATGTCAATTGTACGCTAGAAGGAAACTTCTTGAGAGTTAGAGTGGTTTAGCAGTAGGACCAACTGCTAGTGGGAGCTAGCATGATCTAGTGCGATGGGTACTGGATTACTACTCTGGAGACCAGAGTTTGGATCCCTGCTTAGCCAAGGAAACCCAGTGGGTGACCTTGTGCCAGTCACGGTCTCTCAGCCTCAGAGGAAGGCAAGGGCAAAGCCCCTCTGAACAAATCTTGCCAAGAAAACTCCATGATAAGTTGGCTTTGAGTCACCATAAGTTGTGAATAACTTGAAGGCACACAAAAACAACAACCTTGTTTAATGCAAAATATGAAAAATTCCACAAATGTTGGTAAATTATTATTAAGAAATAAAGAGAAATAAAATTCTCTCCCTTCCCTATTCTAGAAGCAGCCTTTACCAAGCACAGCCAACCTTTTGAGAAGCACCAGGATCAGAATTCTGTGTGGGAAAGTTTTCTGTTCCTATTCCCCCTGCCACCGCAATGATTGCAGTCAAGAAAAAAGGATACATGACAATGATGATTTATTTATATAGTGCCATAACAGTATATGGAGCTTTACAAGTAAAAGAAAAACAAAACAGTTCCATGTCCTCAGGCTTACAATCTAAGGCCATTTCTGCACTACACTGTTATATTGCTATTATTCCACTTTCATCATCTTATGGAATCCTGGGGTTTGCAGTGTAGGCAGTTTAAAATTCTCAGTCAGAGACCTCTTTGGCCTCAGTAAACTACACACCCCAGAATTCCACAGAATGTTGAAAACACTGTAACAGTGGCCATTTCCACACTAAACCGTTATAGCGTTATTATTCCACTTTCAACATCTTATGGAATCCTGGGGTTTGCAGTTTTGGCCCTGAAACTGCAAACCCCAGGATTTCATAGGATGTTGAAAGTGAAATAATAGTATTATAACAGTCTAGCACGGAAATGGCCAGTGTAGTGCAGAAATGGCCTAAGATAGATCTTGCCACATTATTTCATCTCCAGGCTGGAGAGAGCTACTCTTATTATGTTTCTGTTACCCATTCACTCTGTATAGGTGCAAAGAACATGGTGTCTTCTGTCACAATTTGCCCGGCAAAAGATGGATGGCAACATCCTTGCTGTTGTGTGAACAACTCTCTGCTTATCTCCTGGGGGCTAGGTATTTGATTCTGCAAAGTTGCCCATGACCAGACTCCTCATTTATATGCTCTTCATTCTGTAGACATGTGGAGTGATATGGTACCATGAAAAAACATCTTTATATCTGGGATACATTTGCAC
This sequence comes from Iguana delicatissima, assembly GCA_948472985.1. Lineage (NCBI taxonomy): Eukaryota > Metazoa > Chordata > Lepidosauria > Squamata > Iguanidae > Iguana > Iguana delicatissima. The sequence goes on from CAOKZL010001836.1 coordinate 58,500, forward strand.
TGTATGTGAGTCTGTCCTATTTTCTTCTCTGTGAGATTTTAGACTCATGCCTGCATTTTTAAAAAAGTTTGATGAAACACTCATTAAGAATAGCACAACTTGGTACGCAGCTGGGTCCCACTGTTGCACAGGATTGTCCTGGTTTCCTGTTTTGATGCCGCTGCTTTGTAATCACACTGCTCAAACCTCTTGCCAAGTACCAAATTATTCCCCTCTGCAATGTGAAGGCAAGAGAAACAACCTTTTTTTTTTTAAAGTCAGATTCCCCATCTCAAGGAAGCAATTTTCTTGGAACTGCAGAGTAATCTCAAATTCCAGGCAATCATGTAGTAGCTTTGGCCCACGCTTTGCCTCTCTGCTCAAATAACAGGCCCTCACCCATCTGTTTTTGTTGGGTAACAGCTCATTGTCGGTAGTGGTTTGAGTGTTAGACTACAACCCTGGAGACCAGGGTTCTATTCCCCACTTGGCCATGGAAACCCACTGGGTGTCTGCAGGTGTGTCACACTCTTTTAGTCCCAGAAAACCCCATGATAGGTTCACCTTAGGGTTGCCGTAATTAGAAATGACTTGAATGCACACAAGAAGAAGAAGAGGAAGCAGAAGCAGCAGCAGCAGAAGAAGGACGATGACAATGACAAAAACAACTACAACAACAACAACAGTTGTCTCCAGCATTGGCTGGATGTGACAGTCTGCAGTCTTGGCACCGAGAGCTGTGCTAGGCATGCACATACCCTCCCACATTTCATAGATGAAAAGTGGGACACATGTGGCCAAGCAGAATCAGAGCGTGGTCAAGATGACAAATGCTATTAATGAGGAAAAAACACACAAGTTAGGAAAGACTGCCTCAGTTAGCATTTGCCTGAATCTACTGGGAAGGGCAAGATTGAGATCCTTGCCAAATTCGGAAAGTAGGATAATATGTTGTTGTTGTTGCAGCTGCTCTTGTTGTATGCCTTCAAGTCTGAATTACGGTGACCCAAAAGTAAACCTATCTGGGGGTTTTCTTGGCAAGATTTGATCAGAGGAGTTTTGCCTCCCTCTGAGGCTGAGAAGGTGTGACTTGGTTACCTGGTGAGTTTCGACAGCTGATCAGGGATCCAAATCCCTGGTCTCCAGAGTAATAATCCAGCATTCAGACCATGATACTGGGTCTCATGGGAGAAGACTAGGGACTGAATTACTAGGTGGTGTCGCAGTGGCACTGGTCTCTTCCAATCTGACTCTCCACTCTGTGCTCTATTTGCACAATGTTCGAGTGTATCTTTGCATGCTCTCCTTTCTGTCCTAGAATTGCTCTTAGTTCAGTAGCTTTGAACCAAGCCCCCCTTCCCCATGTTCAGAAATTAAACAAGCATCACAGTTGAGCAGACTAAGACAATTTCTGCGCTACACTGTTATAGTGCTATTATTCTACTTTCAACATCCTGTGGAATTCTGGGGTTTGTAGTTTACTGAGGCCAAAGAGCTCTCTGGCTGAGAATTCTAAAAGCCCCTCTCTAAACTGCAAACCCCAGGATTCCATAGGATGTTGAAAGCGGAATAATAGCGTTATAGTGTAGTGCAGAAATGGCCTAAACTTACGTTCTTGCAACAACAGACTTTAGATTTTGGAAATATTTTTGGGACTACACCTCCCACAATTTTTAGTCAATTTGGCCAATGGCAATGCTGGTTAGGGCATTCTGGAAGCTGTAGTTTAAAAAGTAACACATCTCAGTTCTTCAACAAGCGCAGTTAATTTCTTATTTTATTTATTTAACTTCTATCCTGCCCTTCTCTCAAATGGATCTCAAGGTGGCACATGTCATGAACTAAAGCGAGGCAGATGAATTAAAACCCAGCAGTAAGAAAATTGGAAAAAAAAAACCCAAAGAAACTGCCATATTGAAACATTAATAATTCAAAACAACAGAAAGAGCATTTAAAAACATGTTAATTACAATAAAAGTTCACACAGCATTAAAAATATTTCTGCACAACCATTGAGTTGCAAAAAGTGTTTGTTCAAATAAAAAAGTCTTTACTTACCAGCAGAAGAGCAAAGAGAAGGCCAGCATAATCCGACAAAAGAGTTCTTAGATGAGAAGATGTTACCAAAGTTTTTACTAGGGCAGGCCTGCTTCTAGACTAAGGCCATTTCCGCACGGGCTAATAGAAACAGTGCAGAGCGTCCTCCAGGGAGGACATCTGCACCTGGGAGCGGACTGGGTTGGACCTACTTAACGTAAAGCCCGCTCCGGAACGACCTCAAGTGGTCATCAAGCGTACTTTTGAAAGACCACAGATCTTTCAAAAGCATGGAGTGTGCCATTCCGTGCCCGCTCTCCGGTGCAGATTTGCAGGCTCGCACCAGTGACAGCCTGAGATCTGCTGGGGGTGGGCTTTAGGCTGGCGAGCTTCAGTGGTTGGTTGAGATCCTCGACCAACCAGAAGCCACCATTTTCGTCTCCGGAGCAGTGCGGAGTGACGAGCATGCACTGCTCCGGAGCAGCACGGACCGGACTGGGGAGCCAGGAAGTCCAGTAAGTAGCGGCACGGGGCGATTCCCTCGCCCTGTGTGGAAATGGCCTTAGGGAAGTGTAGGAGGCAGGTGGAAGGACTGCAAGGCCAAATATAGGCCATTTCCTCACTATACTGTTACAGTGCTATTATTCCATTTTCAACATGCTGTGGAATCCTGGGGTTTGCAGTTTAGCAAGAGGCCTTTAGAATTCTCAGCCAGAGAGCTCTTTGGCCTCAGTAAACTACAAGCCTCAGAATTCCACAAGATGTTGAAAGTGCAATAATAGCACTATAACAGTGTAGTGTGGAAATGGCCATAGAGAAGTAATATGCCAGGTGAAAAGGCTGTTAGCAACAACAACATATGGAACTTGCCAGTGTGTATGAAATCAGGTGTTTATTTTTTGAGATGATGGCAGACGGATGAGTAGACTAGACAGGATAGGATAAACTAGGAAGAACAAACAAGGCAAAATGATGTTGGAGCCAGAAAACAACCGTTAGAAGAGGCTTATCCAAATTTTCATTGCAGTGGCAACTGGGCAAGGGATAAATCCATTCTGGATTTTAGTCTGAACTTAAAGGAGTCTGTTTTGGTGACAGGGTTCAGCACCTTGGATTGATCCCTTAATAGATTAAAAGCCAGAGCAAATTCATCATTTCACTAAAATGGAAGCTGCCGCCAGCTACCACTGTCTGCTTGTTAGCCTTTGAGTGAAAAATTCTCATTCATATGGAATATATAAAACAATATTACCAGAATAGGACAGAGATGTTGCTGCCAAACAGAATAAATATGCTTTTGGATGGTGCTTGATATCTACAGGTCTTGTCTGATGGAACTAGGTTTGATAGGGGACAATTAGCACAGTGTGTGTAACTGCTACTTCAAACAGAAAAGCAACTGCATGGAGGAGGGATGTTGTTTATTTAAAACTTTGTCTACTGAAGTTTTCTTTTTTACCAAATTATCCCCCTTGCTTTCACTTTGCATTGGATTCCAGATATGTTCCTAATGCTGAAGGCATCTGAAACTTGCATAATGGGGGATGTGGATAGAATGTGTTTATATATCTAAAAATAATAATTAAGCATCCCATCCTTCACATTGCTCTGTTCAAAGTCATGTCTTGTTTATGCTGCTTTTGACTGAAAAAGAAACCGTCTTGGAAAATTATTTTATATATATAGGCATTTTAGCATGTAATAGTTTCCTAGACAACCTTCATAGTTTTAGTTTACTTGACATATATGCTAATTCAAATCACTGGAGCCCTCTGGTGGTTTGGCCTGCAGTATACCAGTGAAAGGTAATACTCTCAGTCCTTTATAAAAAGTTTTTAAGTTCCTAGGCCTAAATAGCCTGAAGCCACCAGATCCCATCTGATTTTGGAAGCTATGCAGGGTCAGGCCTGGTTAGTGCTTGGATGCAAGACTGCCAAGGAATACCAGACTATGTTGGAGAGGAGGACAATGGCAAATTAGCTCTGAGTATGCCTCGCTTTAGCAAAGCCTGTTAAATTCATGGAGTTGTGATAAGTCGGAAGGTGAAAGGAAGACGCACACATACACACATGCACATCAAAGAACACAAGGAATTTTAGATGCTATTTTGTAGAGGTACTTTTCTAATCAGGGTAGGACTTCAAAACCCCTACAAAAACGGGAGTGTATTTATGGTGACACGTTTTCAAAGCTAGTTTACTGATCAAAGGTGGGAAAACATGATGGCACACTCAGTGTTTTTGTAATCTTAAATTGGGTTCACAGAGGCAGTGAAACTCTCATCTTTTAGGGCTGGGAAATCCCCGACATTGTTAATTTAATACAAATTTAGCTTTGTGCCAAGTAAATTAACTTCTGGTGTTGGTAAAAGCTTTGTTGGGGCCCGTAAAAAACCCAGAGTGACAGAGACCAATTTTCCCCCCTCATTTACCATGTTCATGGGTGACACAGCAAAAAGGGTGAGTGCACTATCCATTATACAAGCTATATGTTACATTCCTATTGGAAGAAGGCAGCACTGAGGGGAATTCCTGACAGGTTAAAATTAAAGGTTTTTTAGCCCTGCCACACTTTTAATAAAAAAATGAACCATCAATTACTTCATAATTTTCAGCTAGAAAAATCCCCCTTTTGTCTTTCATCTCTGATTTGAGTTGGTGCTAATACTAGAATCCCTGCCTTTTCTTGTTGTCAAAAGTAACTTTGAAAATGTCTCCTCTCTTTTTCCACCCAGATTGGATGGCACACTGGCAAACTGAGGAGCCCCCATGGCTGGAATGGGATTCAGAACTGCATTGCCCATGCCCCAATTTCTGCCCACACCCTTACACGGGGGGATCTCTTGAAATGAAATACAGAAGTACTGAGAAAGAAACTGTCAGTGGGTTTGAAAGTCAGGCAGGGTTAGGTAACCTCCAGCCTCAATGGGGTAAAAAGTGAGATGGAATGGGGGCCCCTTCCCTTTTTTTGGCCTGGCCTGCCCTTTGGGTTACGGGGCCCTTTGAGATTACTGCCAAGGGAATGCGGGCCTTGGCAGAAGGTGAAAAGGGGTTCCCACCCTTGTGTTCCAAGATGAAGTTTCTAACCACAACGGGGGTTTCTGCTATACACCCCCTTTATTTACCATACTTTGAGAAGGGTGTTCCCATCCAGTGCTGACAGCACATTTAGATGGTGGATCATCATTGGAACAGTGTCCTTGTGTGCCTTAGTCAAAACTTGGAAAGTAGCATTCATTGTGCTATGTACTTACTTGTTGTATAATTTTCCCCCATAAAAATTTTTTTATGAAGGTGTTAGTAGCAATGTTTTGCTATCTGACTCTGATCTTTTTTTTTGTTGATGGATGGATGAGTGTTTGTGGAAGTGGCTGAAAAAATTTTTCCTAGAGGTATGTACTGTTTGCCGCCCAAACAAAATGAGGAGATCACACACAGCGCTTGGGTTGAACTAGGGCAATTTATTAATATGCCTAATTAACATACAATGGTAATTAACTTGAATTTGAACTTGATCTTGAACTTCTATCCTAAAAGGGGGGGTCAACAGCATGGGGGGAAGGGAAGATTTCAGCTTCCGCCCATCTTCCCTAGCCCGTAGGGCGAGATACCGGGCCCCAAAGCCAATCGCAGAAGGTGGATCAAGACTTTGGCCAGCCCTTGTCTGGAAGGGGGAGCCCGAGACCAAGTCCCCTGGGCGCAAGCCAGTAGGGCAAATCCCGGGCCCTCCTCAAGGATAGACATTATCCTACACCAAAGGGTGCAATAGGTACACACTGAACCCATAGCCCCCCCCCCTTACCGGCCATGGATAAGGGCAAGCGTCCGCTTAGTCCTTACCCCCCAACCCCCACACGGGATGGCTTACAGCTCCTGCTGCAAATGCCACGGAAAGATTTCATTGCCCTCAGGTCCCAGTGAACCCCATTGTGATCTATACAGCTCAGGTTTAGCAAAGCCAATGTCACAGTGATGAATGTATCAACCCAAGCCCTGTCACCAACATTGGAGGTTTCCTTGTTCACTCGCCTACGAGCGAACTGCAATTTATTCACTTCTTTATTTATTCAATCATGTTTAATTTAATTTTAGTTTAATTTTTCTTATTTTAATTAATTTGTAATTTTAAATCTTGCAGACTAAGTAATGCGAACACCAGACCGAGTTTTTTAGAAAAGCCACATATCGCGAATGGCCTATATGATCAAGGCCTGCCCTTTTAAAACCCCCAGGTTGTTACCACCCAGGTGAATAACCAGCACATCGGCAGAGGCCAACGGCTCTCCCCAATCAGCGTAGGCAACCCCAAGCCATGCCAACAAAGGCCTCTTTCCCATCCTTTGGTGGAGGCCCGGCCACTGTATCTCAATGCGTGCCACATGGCAATCATGAGCCCGCCGCTCATCCAAAAGATTAACCCTTTTACCAAGGTCATTACCACCCAGGTGAATGACCAACACATAGCGGAGGCCCACGGCTCTCTCCAAACAGCGTAGGCAACAAGCCATACTAGTGAAGGCCTCTCTTGCCACTCCATCGGAGCGAGGCTTGGTCACCAAATCCCACATGAGTGCCAGATTGGCCATCACGAGCCTGCCGCTTTCCCCAAAAGATGAAACTGTGACCACAGCTCCGCACTCGTCTCCTCACTTTCAGGACAGAATGATCTGAAATGAAACCAAACACATTGTAACTGGTAGTCGGCCTGACAGTGTAACTGCTGAGCCGGCCTGACAACGCGCCGGCACGCCGTGGTCCTCCTTTTTCCCATCTACCATCGGAGCTGCAATGGAAGCTCGGCCTGCACAAAATAAATTTTTCTCAGATATAATACGATGTAAGCCCTCAGCTCCCCGACAGAGCGTAAAGCGGCATCAGAAAATTTGCGCCACATAACCCCAGCGCCCCGCTTGGCCCAATCCGATTCCAATCTTTTATGTGAAGGCTTTTAACCCCCTCCCCCCGGTCAAGCCCCGGGGCCTGTCCCCCTTGCTCTGAACCACCAACTCACCCTCAATGCACTAAAATTGCACCGAAAGCTACTGGGTGAGGAACAGAGCCTCACATGCAGAGGGAGCACGAGACCCTCCATGTTATGCTAATTCTCCCCCAAACACCTACAAGTAACCAAACAAGACTGTTTGTATTGTCCTGGGAAAAGGCAGATAAAAAAAATTTCAGCATTTTCAAACTGATGTGAGGCATTCCTCGAACACCAGAGAAAATATAAATGACTAATATATAATCACCAGCGCCCAATAATTTATTCTCTCATAGGTAATCCTGGTCAAAAGGATATGAAATGTTGTAACCTTAATTTTCCAATCTGTGTTCCGGGTCTGTAACTGGAGCCCAGGCAACCCAAAGGTGGGAGGGGGAGACTGGGAGAAGGCACCCACACAACTTGCATTAATCAGATTCACAAAGGTTGAACCTGCAAAATGTGTAAGGAGGACTGTAATAAAACTATCAATAAAACTACGCTTGACAAGTTAAGTTGACCAAAGCCAAAGTACTAGTAACAAATTGTTCTGCAGCTCGGACTATTCATGTGAAGCAAAAACAAAAAACTGGAATTAGCAAGTGCTCAACTAATTCCTATCATTTTGTAGCAGCATTTATAGATCTGCCTTGAACATTACGCAAGGCCTTGTTCTTGTGTCAACATACTTCACCACGCAAGAACCAATTATCTATTTCCACCACTTTGTGAAGGAAATGTAAAAATTTGGGTACAGCTGATTTTAAGTGACAGCTGAGGGGCCCCGACAGGAATTGGGCCGATATGGAGAATATAAAGCAATAATAGGGTATAATCTAACCCCCAGAACCCGCTCTTTTCCTTGAGATAAGTTCTTCAAGTGTTATAAATTACTTGCAATGAAAGGACAGCTAATATATTTTCTGAAGTCTGTAGTAGAGATTTTAAAAAGGAACACATTGTGAACAATGGAAAAGCTAAGGAGAAAATGCATGACATACGGTTTCAAAATAAATAAACGTACTGTCCTGTTATTAAAATATTGCTACCAGAAGGGATCTAATACAAAAGTGGTGTTTGGAGGGTTAGTACAGCCTCTCACAGAACTGGAACCGTAATGCTCTGTTGAAGAGGTTACGACGAAGGAAAATCATAAAAAAAAATCTTGGTTCTTTTGCTGTATTTATGAACCACCCATTTTCATATCTGCAGGTTGCTCCTGCGTGTCCTAAACCGCCCCCGATTTTAGGATAAAAAGATTTTGGTTTTGGGGGGATTTGCCCCTGCCCTATAAGGGGTGGAAAATGGTCGGCCATGGTCACCCAATGGGCCTCCATGGCTTAATGGTAAGTCAAGCCCTGGTCTCCACGCCCACAGCCCAACGCTACAACCTCTGTGAGCACAGGACTGGGACCAAGGAAGACCAGGGGTTTTCCCCCCCAAGGTTCACTCACCCCAGGGTTGCTGCAAGCCAAAACAACCCGAAGGCACACAACCCCAACAATCTATGGATGTAGGATGTTGTGGAAATGCCGGCAACTTTAAGGACTAGAGTCCAGCTCCCTGGACTTCCACACCATGGGGAAATATCAGCTCCTCCAAGCCAACTTAAAATGACTAAAGGGCCTTTGCAGCCTTGAATTACTTCTGGTTTAACTCCACTCCCACTGCAGTTTTAAAAAACACGCTCCCCCCCCAGTCACATCCTCTTGCACCAGACATCAAGGTGGGAAGAACTGGCTCCTAGGCCACACAGGTAGCCATGTTGGTCTGTGGTTCCGTCTTCCTTTCTCCAATAGCTTATTTGGGAGCAGTTAACGCTGAAAACTAAGTGAGATGAGTTAGGAACAAACAACGATGAATTTGATTGCTCAAATAATCCCACAATCCATAAAAACTTCTCCCTTCAAACAAGTATTAGTTTTGGAGAGAGAGGTGCTCACAACCCTCTACAGATGTGCACCTTTTATTTTTGGGGGTAATGGAATTGCAGTCTAATAACATCGGGGGCATAAAATTGGGGGGTAAATTACCCCCTTCCCGTAGAACTTGGAGAGGTTGTTTATTCGAACTACAACTCTCATACTCCCCCACCCCTATCAGCATTCCAGTAACTGTAACCAAAAAAATAAGCTAAAAGAGGAAAATGCCCAGTGTTAGCAAATCGTTAAATGTCAATGATTCAAATTAATAGCCAATGCTTTCTTGTTTTTTAGAGCCAATTTCAGCCCCCCCAAAACCCCTGTACTAACTAAAATTTTTTCACCTAGTGATGGAAGCCTTACCGTGGCCATTAAAATCTTTAGGCATTGCTCCCACTACCTCTAACAGTGGGAGAATTAATTTACCTGGCCCCATGGCAATTCAAGTTCCATAATCCCCAAAGGCCCCCTTTTTTTTTCAATGGGGGGTGAGGGGGAGGGGAGGGGCAAAAGGGGGGGCAGAGGAAGGAAAATTAACCCCACACACCCGGTATTCCCCGGCGGTCTCCCATCCAAGTACTAACCAGGCCCAACCCTGCTTAGCTTTCCCAGATTAGCGAGATCGGGCGTGTTGGGGGGTTTGGGCCCTAGGCGTACATGGACAGCGGGAGCACTCTCTGACCCGTTGGCACCCCTGCGCCCAGCCCAGCCCAGCGTACCGGAGAAGTTGCCTCCAGCCCTACCATGAACCCCTACTGTCTGGTCGCCCCAAAGCCCACTGGCTGCTAAAGATAGCAGAAAGTGAAGGAAACGACACACGTTCCCAGTCTAATATATCCCGGGTTTTTTGATGGAAGCCTAGAGCACCCGGTATTCCCCGGCGGCCTCCCACCCCCAAATCCTAACCAGGCCCGACCCTGCTTTTGCATCTGAGGCCAGCCGAGATTTGGGGGCGTTCAGGGTGGTATGGCCACAGTAACTGTCTCCCACTAGTTCCCCAACCCACCTTGCACCAAGGATCCTCAGGCCAACCACATGGTCGGCCCAGGGGGGAGCAGTGGAGCAGCGTCAACTGAAGCTCACCCAGGGCGTAGCCCCACTCGCAACCCAGAGGCTAGTCCCCATCGGCCGCCCCGGCCTCGCGCGGACCTCCCGCCCCCCGGCAAACCAAAAAACGACCCTTTACCTGGCGGCCACCAACCACTGTGAACAAAGGCCTCGCTGCCGGCCACGTGGCCGGCCTCCCGGGGGCCCGCTGTTTTTGCCATCATCGCCGTCCAAGAAGAAGAAGGCCGGCGGGTGGGAGGTGGGGCTGGGCGGCCCCTGAGGCGGCCGCCGCAGCTACCCTCAAACGAAGGCCTTCCGACCGCACCACGTGGCCAGCCTATGAGGCCAGCCACAGCACCCCCGACATCGCCGGGCCGGGGGGAAAAGGGGACAGGAGGAAGAAACGGAGGCGGAGGAGCAGGAGGCGCGCAGCCAACTCGCGACCCGTTGCTTCCCCGGCTGCCGAACAATGGCCTTCCAGGCGCCCCCGTGGCTGGCCTAGACCGCAGGGCAGCGTCCTCCCTCCTGCTCGCAACGATCTGGAGAAAGAGGCCGAGGGGGAGGCGGGGCAAACCCCGAATCGTGCCTCAAAGCCCCGCCTCCTCTCACCGGTGCTCTCCTCTTGCAGGAGGACGGCAAAGAGCGCCCCCCCCTTTACCCGTTGTCACGTGGGCGGTGGGGGCGCATTCTCTTTTATTATGCTAGGTGATCATATATGATATGTATATATTGTTTTGTTTTCTTTGATATTTTCTGTGGCAATTGGAACATTTCTAAATTTGTGCCAGCTGGTTTAATGGCATAACTTTGATTGATTAGCCTTTCTTTATCTGAACTTTGCATTTCTCATTTTTATTAACAGTACTTTGAGAAGAAGAAAAAAAAAAAGGGAAAAAAAAAAGAGAGAGAAGGGGGAAAATCCATGCTCTTAAGAACTTAGACAAGCCTGAATGTGTATTGTTAAGTCTTCTGTCTGGAAATTTTAAATTTTAACCTAAAAAAAATTAGTTTGCCTGAGGCTGTTGCACTCTACAGGCTGTAGTCCTTAAAGCAGAAATGGGCAGTGGTGGCTCTCCTGATGTTAGAATTATAAAACATAGAGTTGGAAGAGACCACAGGGGCCATCCTGTCCAACCCCCCGCCATGCAGGAACACCCATCAAAGCATTCCCAACAGATGGCCATCCAGTCTCTGTTTAACAACCTCCAAAGAAGGAACCACACTGCGAGGTGGCATATTCCACTGTCAGACAGCTCTGACCATCAGGAAGTTCTTCCTGAGGTTCAGGTGGAATTTCCTTTCCTGCAGCTTGAATCTATTGCTCCTTCTCCTAGGCCCTTTTCGCGTGGCATTTGCCATGCGAAAGGGCATCTGGAGCATCGCGCGATTGTGAGGAGCGATCTGCACAACACACTCACAATCGCGCGATGCTCCAGGGGCCGGCAGGTGCCAATTGTGCACCTTTTCATTTTTGGCTTTCAGCCGAAAATGGTGCATGATCGCGCGTTGCTCCCGGGCCCCGCACACACTTACCTGGTGTGTGGAGCCTCCGGAGCTGCACCAGTCATGCTTCCTGCTCCAACACAGCCTGGAAAACTCCCAGGCTGCACTGCGGAAGGAAGAGGTGGGGCTCTCGTGTGAGCAGGCAGCTTGTGTGGAGCTGAAGCAGCAGGGACGCGAAAGCCTCTCGCCAGAGGCTGCTCATGCGATCCCTGCACCCCAGCGCCAGAAAAAGGTAAGGTGCAGAAAGGGCCCTAGTCTCTGGAGCAGCAGAAAACAAGCCCGCTCCCTCCTCGACATGAGATCCCTTCAAATATTTAAACATGGCTATTATATCTCCTCTTGACCTTCTCTTCTGCAGACTAAACATACCCAGCTCCCTAAGCTGTTCTTCATAGGGCATGGCTTCCAGACCTTTCACCATTTTGGTTGCCCTCCTCTGGACACGCTCCAGCTTGTCAATATCCTTCTTGAATTGATGTGCCCAGAACTGGACACAGTAGTCCAGATGAGGTCTAACCAAAGCAGAATAGAGCGGTACCATTACCTCCCTCGATCTAGACACCATACTCCTATTGATGCAACCAAGAATCATGTTGGCTTTCTTGGCTACCACATCACACTGCTGACTCATGTCCAGCTTGTGCTCTATCAAGACTCCTAGATCCCTTTCACACGTACTGTTATCCAGCCATGTGTCCCCCATCCTATATTTATGCATTCCAAATATGTCGTTAGACTCCAGTTCCCACAGCACTAGCTAGTATAACCAATTCCACTGTGAGGACCAAAATTGCCCTCACTTGCTATAGATTTTCTTTTAACTGCTTTTCTTGTTATATGGCAGAAGGTAAGCACTGTATCCATCACCATGTGAAGTTCAGAGTTCCATTATGGCAGGGGTAGAATTGTGTGGGCCTATTGATGTCATGGGACTACAACTCCCAGGAGCTCCTGTTGTTATGCTAGCTTGGGCTTTTGGGACTTGATGTCAACATCTGGAGGGCCACACAATCCCCAGCTCTGTCTATGGCACCACAAAAGCCTCTTATAGGTCCACAAATTTACCAATTTGAGCATTTTTATACTTATGACTAAATATATTTCTTAACTGCTTTCCAAGACTGTGTTATTTCCAAGGAGATTTATGAAATAAAACAGTAAAATTCAGTGTCAGTTTGGAAAATAATCTCAGATGTAAGCAATTTTAAAATGGCTTTAAAATGAAACACATTTTTAATGTGATCAAATTTTTTAAAGTGAAACACAAAAAGGGTATATAGGGTTTTAAGATTCCCTGAAAATAAGCAGCTAAAGGTGGAGATAGTGACACATTTCTGAAAGGAAATTTCATGCAGCAGAGCCACCACTGAGAAGGCTCTGTCTATAATGTCTGCCAGGAAATAGGGCCTCCAAACATAATTGTATAGCAAGGGCAGGTTTATATAGATGTAAAATATTCCATATATTGGCTCAGTCATTAATCCAAATGGAGATTTTATTCAAGACTGAGAAGAAGATTAGGACTTGCAAGGATAGCAATGAAGGAACTAAACAAGATCTTCAAGTGGGACAATGTATCACTGAAGACTAAAGTTAACATTATCCACACCATTGTATTTCTGGTTTCTGTGTATGGTTGTGAAAGTTGGAGAGTGAAGAAAGTTGCTAGGAAGAAAATCAACTCATTTGAAATGTGCTGGAGTACAGATACCCTGGCCTGCTAAAAATGTCAAATGAATGGGTACTAGAACAAATCAAGCCTGAACTCCTCCTAGAAGCCAAGATGACTAAACTGAGACTGTTATACTTTGGACGTACCATGAAAAGATATGATTCATTAGAAAAGACAAGGCTGCTTGCTATAGTAGAAAGCAATAGAAAAAGAGGAAGACTACATTACAGGTGGATAGAAATCAAGCCACAGACCCAAATCTGAGCAGTGCTGTTGATAACAGAGTGACTTGGATGTTTCTTGTTACTAGGATTGCTGTAAGTTGAAGTTTACTTGATAGCAATTAACAACAACAAAGTGGTCCTTAGAATAACCTGAAGCCAAATCTGTTTAGGGTTTTAAAGTTTCAAGCTAGTGCCTTACAGAAATGTGCTTGCAATCATGATAGCTGGTTCAGAATTGATATAATAAGATCTGACCATCTAGTCAGTATTTCTTTAATTGAAGAAAAAAGTTTCATGCATTTGATGTTATGAAGATCCTGTCTGGAGAAATCTGGGGACTAATACAGATGTGCTGTCAGATCACTGGTCATCCTGCTTAACGGTTTCTAGGAGTTATACTCCAAAAAATTGTGGTGTTTCCAAACTCTGTGAGATATCACAAAATGTACCAGGATCTCCTGTGGAAAAAACATATACTTTCTCACAACTTAGAAATAATGTATTATAAGTAACAACGTTACCTGCAACACTTCTAAAGGGTAAGAAGGGTACGGCAACAATCCTTTTTCCTTTTTTTAAAGTAATATTTATAATGTTACATTTCTCATATAACTGGTGATACTTGCTTGATGCAATTTCTTGCCACCTTTCAAAATGTAAAAATACTGTTCTGACAGCTTTAGAGATCCCCCCTTTCTTACTTTTCTACATAGATACTTTGTTTTTTGTTTTTTTTCCAAAAAAGGAGCAAAAAAGCAATAGAAGAGTAAGGAACATGTGATGAGTTTTTTTCCCCTCCCTAAAAATAAAGGAGGGGAAAAGGAAGAAGAACACCCCATAATATTAATTGTAACAAGTTACTTCTCTATGTGTGTGGAGTTTCAGCAAGTTACATAATGAATTGCTTTTAAAAACTAACTTTTCATGTTCTGCTCTCTCAGTGGGCTCAAGTGCTTGCATTTAGTTAAATTTGGCTCATTCCAAATCAAGGATGTATAAAGTGGAATATTTCTGTTGGACTTTTAGAACAAAAGTGCATGTGGCTAAGAGGAATTAAGCTCTCCACATGCTTCCTGCTTACCTTTTCATATGCTCCTCTTCTTGCAAGTGGATTTTGTCTTACAGAGCTCACTTCTGTTATGTGAGTTTGGCTGGGGGAAATAGACTGGAGAAGTATGCTATGGGGAGAAACTAGGCTTATTACCCTTTTGCTATATTTTGCTCTTAGTTCTTCCTTTCCAAATCTGTCAACACATTTGGAGAGTTGCTGCAATGCTTGTATTCAGGACAGTAGACAGTGGTGAGCTGGATGGAAAAATGGAATGTCTCAGTGTAAAGAGGTTAAATATGTTCAAAAGAGAGTAAGCTCCGAAGCCCTTTATTTGAGTCTTTTCTAAAATTGGTAACTCTGTGGCTCATTGAAAGAAACACTGCAAATAAAACACAGAGAGTAATTTAGAACTATGCCAGAGAGAGTCACCATCACTGAGGGTTTTAGTCATTACTTTTCCATTAGGAAGGTAAGAAGCTGTTTTATGCCAAATTAGACCATTGGTCTTTCCACCTCAGTGTCGTCTGCACCAGGAGAAGGAAATGATGTGCTTGGTTGGACAAAAGGCCCCAAAGTCCCAACCAGTATGGCTAGTGGCCAGACAGATAATGATGGAATTATTTTATGGGACAGAAGAGCAGTTTCAAAATAGCCTCAAGCAAGATACTTGGAGAGGCATGTGCTACTTTTAGCAGCGGGCATGTGGTAACATTTGACTGGCTATGGAAGGGGACAAGACTAGTCTTGAAGATTAATATCTCAGTAATCATTGTGTTCACAGATATCCACAGGTGATATCTGATAGGTCAGTGGAATGATACATCATAAAGGAGAAGACGGTCTTGGAAAATGTTTGCGTTCGGCTTCATTTATTTATTTGGGATTAATAGAACCCTAGAAATGTTTGGTTTCCAAGGAGGCCTTTGAGCCAGGGGCACCAAAAAGACCTGGCAAAGATCCACAAAAAACAGGTATGAAAGCTATTGTTCAAAAATATTTAAACCTGAGCCAACCATATGCAACATGAAGGAACAAGATAGCTTTTCCCAGTGATATTATGACAAGCTCAAGACCTTGGATGACCAAGATCTAAACGGAAAGATTAGTTTTTCTAACCTTCTCAACACAGAAGCCTGAATCCCATTTCTTGAACTAACTTGAGTACACTTATTAAGTTAGTGGGATTTACATAAATCTTGACTCTCAGTCCAACAATTGATCCAATAGACGTCTCTGTCTGGAACAATTAGGGGACCGGATATGCAGGAAGTTTTCATCAAGACACGTCCTTAGGCTTTGCACACACTTTTGTCATTTTTTTAAAAATGATTTATTCATTCATCAATTCACTGGATATACGTATAATCTTTCCACTAAAGAATAGTAAGGCAGCTAACAATGATAAGATCAAACAAAATAAATGCAATTAAAACATAAAAGAAATTTAAAACACAATTAAAAGCAAATAAGCATTCTGTTTTGTGAGTTCTACTATGTCTGTGATTCTCATTTCCCATGTGTCTTGAAAGAAATACATAAACAAAGTGAAATAAAATGTTGGCTCTGAGCCCCTCCTTTCTCATATTATACTTTAAATGGTTTTGCTGAAGCATACCTACTACAGTTGTTTTCTGACCTCTAGATATTCTTGCAGGAACAAAAATAAGAATTGGGTGACATCTTTATGAAGACCACTGAAGGAATTCTGAATCTGTATCTATAGTTCTGGAAGGAGGGTCACAGTCTGGCTTCCATGCAGTCATTAGGAATTTTATTAGTGGAAAATTGGCCTCCAGTATGTCAGGACACATTTACACCTTCCTACAAATCTGTTGAGAATTATAACCTATTACTCAGCATCAGAGCTGTCTGGTACTGAAAACCTCCCAAGACATTTTCTTCAGTCCACACACACTAATTCCTGTACCTAGTTCTATTTCATTCCATCCTGTCCACACTGTGGTCCCAGATGATCTTGAATTGCAGTCTGTTCCCAAAGAACGGAATGCTACCCATGTTGTTGTCTATCTTTCATTGAACCAAGAGCAGTAGGGGAATTGTTCCAAGGGGTAATGTGTGAGAAGAGAAAGTGACTAAAGCCAAGGATATGCCTCAGTGTCAAGGAAGTTTACTAGACAGGTTTTAAAGTATGCATTTCTGTGGTCCTTCAAAAAAATATGCACAGAGGCTGGAATGTGTAATGGGAGACCTCAGCAGGGAAAGGGAACACATACTTTCCCATTTCATTTTACTTACATAAGAGGCTGGTGGTGATGTGTGATGTGGTGAAAAACAACAATTCCACTGGAGCATTGCTACTGCTTCTGCCACACTCAGTTATGCCACCCGCTGCACAGGCAAAGCCTAAAAGGTTAGAATTTACACAACACTGGGCACAAATCTTTCACAAAATTATTGTGCAAAGAAATGGTTAGGGATAGCCGTATGTGATTCACTTTTAACAGAGTGGCTAAAAGAGTGCAACCCTGATCCTAGCAATTGGGTATCCTTGGTGAAAATATTAAAAATGTGCTGAAACCTAGAGCCCTTGGCCTCTATTTACCTATCCATCTATAACTCTTCCATCCACCTTCTCTTTCTGTCTTATGACAACAATATCTCTCCTTTGTGTATGCCAGGTTTTCCCAACTCAGACCAGTGGGTCATGATGTGGTGGTGTGGGGAGTGCTATCCCTGAACTTACATACAGTTTAAGTCCTAGAATAAGTCATGCAAGCAGCCACTTGTGCAATTCACAGACAATTCTTATTCTTATTCTTTTTTGCACTGTTTTTGAGATTGCTAAAAAAGTATTGTGTAACCTGAGCATTGTAGCCCATGATTTTTTATAATACTGCTGCCGGACACCAAAAACCATCTTGGCCTTGCCAAGTCCAGCCCAGCCCAGCCCAGCCCACAACATGTCTTATCTAGCTGCTTTGAGCCAGAGAAGATAAGAACAAGCCAGCTTGATCGGAGCAAAGGTTTGTCCTGTTTTCTACAACTTTCCAGATGTTTCTGAGAAGACCAGAAGTAGGACATTTTTTAAAAACTGATGCTGTACATGGTATTCTCTGGCTACACAGACATTCTATGTCTCATGATTAATAAGCTTCCTGGGCCCAACAGGGGCTGGTTTTAAACAGGTTTCAGGCTCCACAGGTATACTGGTTGTCAGTCAAAGGGATCAGAGGCAGAGATTGTCTCCAAGGCAGGCAAGAGATCAAGCCCTAGTGTTTCTAGCAGACTCTTCTCTACTCTCTTGACTCTCTAAGACTCTTAGACCCTTTTGACATGCACTGTGGTCAAGCTAGGTGTCACCAGTCTTACCTCTGTGCTTTTCATTTTTTCTGTCCAAGCATAGTACCTTAGATTTTAGTTATAATGTGTCTGCGAATAGTGTATTTCCTTAAAGTAGTCTTTTAAATAGTTCATTTAAATAATCACAGGTGTTAATAGTTGGAAACCCTCACACTTTGATATGATCTAATGGCAAATATTAACTGACATGAAATTAAGTTATATACACTTATGGCCGAAAGGCCATGTGAAAGAGGAACACTGGCTAGAAAGATGTGCAAAACTAGATCAGACATGGCCTCAGCATGGCCAGGTCATAAATTCACTGTGGATTAGCTGGGAAAGTCTGACTTAATTGCTCTAAGCTAATCCTCTCAACTGCCCAACCTCAGAAAACAATAGGCAAGCCCACGTGCAGGCTAGCATCCCTTCTGTGTGTTTTTCCTACTGAAACCTTCTCCAATCACATTACCCAACCAAGACATTGGGAAGCTGCCAGGAGTCCATCAATATTTTGTCAACAGTCAGTCCATTCCAGACCCCTTTTTGTTTACTTTGCCAAAAAGCAATTAACTCACTTCCCTCCAGGGAGGAAAATAGAGTATAACCCCCCCCTTTTGGGCAGCCAGATGCAGAATTTCACTTGCTGGTAGTCATCCTGTCACTCTGATTTCCAGTTGTGTATTGCCCTTAGATGCAAGTCTAAGTCACAACACTGCTTCGCTGCTCTTCTGGAATGGTAAATGTTGCCCACTCCCTGAAACTTTGCTATCAATCTTTCCTCTCTTTTTCCTTCAGTTAGGCTTGTGTGAGTGCATGACTGTTTGGATCTTGTATGTGTGTGTGTGAGACTGAATTTCACTCAATAAAACACATTTCAGTTTACTTTTGACTCTCTGACTGGTTCTTTTCTGCAAGGACTCCATAAATATTGGTGGAAGATCTTGTTAGATTACCCCCTCTCGCAGACCTCCTAATTGAGCTAAGTAATTCCTCATTGTCATGTGGAGGTACTGGCATTGCAGGTGGGCTCCTGACTCACCCACACTTTAAGGTAACACAAGGGTCCTGTAGTGATGAGGCAGATGTCAATCAGTGTTCAGGAAGTGAACATTCCCTTGGCCTGGTCTTGCCCTGCTATGCTGCTGGGTGCTCTGTCCACTATACCATGCACCCTGCTCTGAATCTCCTGGTGTCTTGTCTTTGCCACTTTCTGTCATTATCATCTCCCTGTTGCTTGGCATATCCTTGCTATTCCAAGCTATTAAGCTCATGGTTCTTCCTCCAGTTTTTCCTGTTTCTGAGGAGCAAAAGTATGTATATAAAGCCATTATGAGAAAAGAAAAATCTCCACCTACCATAGGCTTGGCAGGGCAGTGAATTTTGGTACAACAGTGCTACGTCAGGCCTTATGTTGTCAAAGGTTGGCCCTATCTGAAGGGATGCTTCCAGCATGAGAACACATTGGGGCATTTCACTAACATACCCCCCACTGAAAGAAACCCTGGACAAATAAGGCAAAACTAGATGTAGCACTACCAATAAAAAGATTCATCTTTCTTTCTTTGATTTCTATCACAACTTTCTAAAATAGATAAAAGCATATTGAAATTAAATCATAATTTAAACACACATGACTAATATAACAGTGGGGCACTCATCCAGTTGAAAGACCCTTCTGCAGCAAAAGAGGTTAGTTGTCAAAGGCCTGTCCACCTGAATAAAAAGGTTTTACAGCCAGAAAACCAGTTAGGAGCAGGGGTGCATCCTTGACTTTGCATGCCAACAGTCCTGGAGCCTGGAGGCAGCCACTGAGAAATCCTTGCATGTATGGGTATTAGTGATGCTTCAGAAAGTGAAAGGATTGAAAGAAGGGCCTTCTTCAAAGATCTCAAAGCCTGAACAGACTCATACAGCTGAATCAGGTTCTTCATATGATCTGGCATTGTGAGCCTATTCATTTATTCTTTAACATATTTTCTGAATAAAGAAGTGGTGGTTACAAATTACAATGGCACGTGGTAGCTTCCAAATCAGTAGTGCTGAATTGATTCTGGGTTCTAGTCAGAACTATAAGGGAATTATTCAAGGTGCTGAACTTCATTCCCCAATAGTCCCAACCCCTTGGACAGATCCCTTAAAGTTCAGACTAAAACCCAGAGTGGATTCAGCACTCCATAGACAGGGAAGCCATGAGCCACCATGGTACACATGGGACCCCTTGTAAAATTCTGTGCATGAGGCTCTCCTAATTGCAGAATAAAAGACGTATCTGAACGTGGTGGATAGAGGCCTTTGTTTTTGTAGTCGGGGAGTGGGGGAGAACATTGCCACTTAGTCACTTTTTTTCTTTATTCCACCACAAGAGTAATTTCATGAGTATTTAACGATCAATGCAGGTATGACTAGAAATAGTTGTTAATGTTAAGGATTTGTGGGCGTTGATTCCTATCAGAAACAGCTGAGAGTCTGCAAAACTCGGCTATGTTATTTACGTATACGATTCAGATCAGGCTTGAATTTCAGGGAGTTTGTCCAAGGCAGGAGGGAAGATCAATGTGGAGGGATTTATGAGGGATGAAAAGCATGAAGAAGGAGAAAGGCCAATTAGTGGAATGTGAAAATTTCCGAGTCTTGCATTTGTCCAAAACCCACCTGCATTTTCTTCCCATCCTTCCCATCTCTTACACTGTGTGGAAACCCATCTTCGCTTTCTTTTACATATTTTTCACTAATATGTACATTTATTGATTCATTTCACCTAATTAATTCAAATTACCTAATTTACATCTCTTCCATTTAATGAAATGTATTTCTGCATACATTTTCCAATGTGCATGTTTTAGCTGATTGCATTCTTAAAATGTGCACATTATTTTATGCACACTTTGGTTCTCTGAAACACCCTGTAACCCTCACAAAACAACCCTTTTTCTAAGACAACTGAATTGAACAAAATTATTTTGCATCCCTAGATAGGAACATTCACATTCATGAGGAAAAAATAGAACAGAATATGAATGGTGAAGTAGAGTCTAAGTGTTGGCTAGGATGTTCCTTACCAATAAACTAAACTAAACTAATATTCATGCTATCTAATGATGATTAATCCAGCCCAGGAATATTTTACCCTCTAATTATGAAGTGAACAAGGAGGAAAAAAATTACTGAAGTTACATACAGTTTAATTCCTAGAATAAATCATGCAAACAGCCACCATGGTGTAGTGCTTCAAATGTTGAACTAGCACTCCAGGAGATCAGAGCTTGAATCCTCACTGAGCCATGGGTGTAATGATCTGCAAGCCATGTTCTCTGAACCTTAAATAATGACAAGACTTTTCTGAGTAAATCTGAGCAAGAAAATCCTATGAGAAGGTTGCCATAAGTTAGAGTCAATTTGAAGGCACATTACAACAACAAGGTCAGGGAGAAGGCTGGCCCAAGACTTTTACTGTCTGAGGAAAAGAACAATATGCCCCTCCATTTTGCACACAGAGGCAAACTTAGGCCCTTTCTGCACGTGGGAAAGGAACTGCGCAAAAACGGGACTCACTGGATTTCTTCAGCGTCCGAGCGAGTCCGTTGGGATGAAGAGCAATGTGAGCTCGTCGCTCCACACTGCTCCGGCATCCAAAATGGTGGCTTCTGGGTGGTGGAGGCTCTCCCAACAACCGGAGAAGCTCGCCAGCCTAAAGCCCGCCCCCAGCAGATCTGCAGGCATGCACTAGTGCGTGCCTGCAAATCTGCACCGGAGCGCGGCGATGGAGCGACACAGAGTCGCGTGCTCCGTGCTTTTTAAAAACCTCTTAAAAGAGGTTTTTAAAAAGCACACTGAGTGACCAGTTCTGGTCACTCCAAACCGGACTGAGGTGTGGAACTACAAAAGTAGTCCGCCCCAGTCTACTCCATGGTGCAGAAGACCTCCGTTGGAGGTCGCTTTGCACCGTTTTAATAGCCCGGTGCGGAAAGGGCCTTAGTGCCATTTATTTTTTCTTCAGCGCTAGTAGTAAAACTGAGTGTCCACAAAACCTGAGCCAACTAACTGTTTTAGAGCAGGTTGTGATGCACACCACAGTGGTTGAGGGTATACAGTATAACTAACAATGTTGTCCTCCTAGAGTATAAGGAATGAGGATCTTTATTCACTAATGGTGACTGAATGGTCTATTTTAGGATTCTGGTTAAAGTTGGAGGCAAAGAAGAACAGGATAGAATACAGGCGATCTCCTGCAACTGTCTTGTCTAACATTATGACCCCTTGATTCTCCCTAGTAGTTTCCATAGTTACGAGTCTGTGTATTTCAGGGAGGAAAGTGAAAGATTATATTTTGAGGGAAAACTATCAAATCTATTTTGTGAGACAACAAAAATCTACCTTAAAAACAATAAATGTGTTAATGATACAAGCTTTTGTGGACTGAACGTACTCAATTAGGTGCATATCCTAAATTGGCAGGAGACAAGAAAAAAAAAGCAATGAAGTCAGAGGCAAATGAATGCCAAATGTGTGTTTGAGTGAATGAAAGCCATACTTTTTTTTAGACTTGTTTCATGAGTTTACAGTAAATACCTTTTTTACTATTATTATTTTCTGGGAAACCTCTTCTTCTGGTAAATCAAGGGTTGTCATCTTGGATCATGAAAAACTGTTCCACTGTGGAGAGTCTGACTCAGTGACAATGAACACTTCTGTTACTGGGACCCATCCCTAGATGGAGGCTGGTGGAGCAATTGCCAAAAGGACCCAATACACAGAGATCTAGAAAGTGCATAGACAAGATGTGGATGAAGTAAGAATCTAAAACAGGAATTTCTTCAGATCTCAGGCTGAACAAATGTTGTATTTCTTGTTCAGCTAACAATGAGTTGTCTCACAAGAAGGCTTCCCTGTCATCAACAGAATGTCTTAATGACATTAAGAAAAGATTTTTCTTTGAGTTTTAATTACACAATTATAATTGCCTCTGTTTTATGTTCTTGACTCACTGATCGTTGCTCTAGTATATTTTTATGCTTCTGCTGTTTTTATCTTGTGAACTGTCTTGATATAAGGGCAGTATATATGTTTATAAAACAAATGAACAAGAAAATGCAAGCATAACAGGAAGTAAGGAAAGAATATGAGTTATTTCTGTGGAATCTTGCAATATCCCCAAATTCCCAAGATTTTTTAAGCACTGCATTCCTGCCCTTTTGTACACTGGGGTGTGCTTAGTTGATGATCATCTTAACATTAGGTATGTGATTTATTTTGCACTTAATGGTCAAAGTGGGTTGTTATGTGCATCCAAGCCATTTGGACATTGTTACCAATTGCTGTTGAAGAAACTCCAGGGTGTTTTTTTTTTTTTTTTTTGAGAAGACCTTTAACAATTGCTTGCTATCAAGATAGCAACTTCCACTCAAGGTATTGTGTTTTCCATGGATTATTACATGTTGAATGGCAGGACAATTGCTGTATTGACAGATGGAATGGAGCACTAAAAGAAGCAAATGTCCCCAAACACTTCCATTCCTTACTCATTTGGTCTCCAACTTGTAGCTGAGGGTTAGACACATTCAGAATGTCCTTATAAGGGAAACAGACACCACCCAGTAACATTCAACAAAATCAAATATTTTTGGCAAAACTGTACAGCTATTACAGTGTCAAAGTGCCTTCAGATGAAAGTGATTTAGGGGTTGGCACATTAGGATTGCAAGTGACCTTTTCTGTAAGAGAACTCTCAGAAATAGCATATACTTCCTTTGCTTATGAATGGATGAATAAATTTTGGTAGGCAATTTTTCTACCACTTTTATGGAAATGTAATGGTTGGTAAGGAAGCATCCCTTGAGTCAACCCAACCCCTAACTGATAGGTGAGATATATGGAAAGAAAGGTTGCTGAAGAGTGAACCAGCTATCCCTGAAGGATGATTTTTGGTGTCATGGGAAGGGCAGCAAGTGGTTGGTCAGTTAGTTGGTTGGTTGCATAGTCAGTGTTTACTGTTAGGCAGTGAGGAGAACACTCGTGGGATTTTCTGCAACAGGCCCCAAAATGATTACACCAGCTCTGGATACTGTGCACCTTGACTGGGGCTGCATTGTTGTTTTTGTTGTTGTCGCTGCTTTTTCCCCAGTGGCTCACAACAGATTAAAAACATATAGCTAAAAGTTAGAAAAATACAAAAGTTAAAAAGAGATGAACAATTAAAACCTATTAAAATATAAACCATCAAACACATGCACACACATGCGTGTGCACACATACACACACATCAGCACAACAAATAGAAAAATCCAGCACATTGTTTCAGTGGGATGGACCGTAAATAAACAATCATCAACAGCTGTCAGAAAAGAAAATACTTTACTTGTCTGCGAACAGAAAGTAGGAAGTGTGTTAGTCTATATTCCCCAGGAACGGAATTTTTATCAAATGTCCTAGTCAGTATTTGGATGGGAGACCATCTGGTAATACCAGGTGCTGTAGGCTATGTTTCAGAGGAAGGAACTGGCAAAACCACCTCTGATTATTCCTTGTCTAAGAAAACCTGAAGTTGACAGGCAACTTGAATGCACATACACACACGCGCGCACACACAATGTCCTACAAAGAAATCTTTCACCAGTAAGAGCTAGTTGTTGGCAACCCTGGTGCACAACTTGTGGGAAAGTTGCAGCTGTGCCAAATATGGTTTTTTCCTAATTTTGCTCCCTCCATTAAGCTGTGTTTTTTTAGAAAATACATGAAACAATAAAGCAACTAATTTTCCTTCTTGGGCTGCAGTGACATTAATAACAGATTGCAAAGCTTTGTGGTGTATCCCAGTTTGAGCTGACAGCACATGATGGACTTTAAAGGAAGACAGAATACTCCCTTATAAGGCTTCTCTAGACAGACTAACCTAAAAAGACCCCACAGCAGAGGGGTCACTGAGACAGCATGAGAAGCTTTTGAAACATAGACATAAAATAAATCCTGTATATGAATAGCTAACTCATTCTCTAAATGTGGATCTTTTGGTAACCAAAATGGCACCAGCCAAACACACATACACACATGTACATAGAAACACACAGAGGGTATGAGCCTGCTAGCTTGGGAAACTCTAAGGACTGTAGAGATACAAAAATGGATGGAATGTTGACTGACAATTCAGATAAACATGGAAAAACAGGGTAGGAAGGAAGGGGTGGAATGTAGTATCCTGGAAAAGGGCTTGGCTGGTTGACTAGAATCCTAAAACAAAAACCCCGCACACTTCACACTGCACCACACTATATATATGATCTCATACTTGTATTACACTATTCAACTTTCTGACAATATAGTGTATTATATAATGGAATATTCTAGGGTAAAGCATAACGTATGACTTTTGGAGTACTTGGAACCATGCAAAATTTCCTGTCATTAGAATATTGTCAGAACAGCCCTGTTTTACTAGAGTGACTAAGGCCATCTCTGCACAATGTTGCTGCCCCACGATGGGGCGGTCTGTGAGTTGTGCTTTCACATGATGTCATTGCGGTCCCACTGCCAACACACCCTCACCCATCGTGATCGCAGGATATTCCATTAATGTAAAAAATCCATTAATGGCCTAGGATTGCATGACACTTCTGTCGCCGGTGGCCATGCAGAATGGGTGGAAGTACGATCTAGTTGCTCCCTTCCCCAGTGCAGCATGGGAAAGAGGCCACTTGCAGGCACATGTCACTTGTTCTCCCATCCACAGTGAGCTCGCCAGGTGCTGACGAGAGCATTGGGGACACACTCTCATCTGGATAAAGGGGCTGCCAGCATGACACTGGGACTACGACAGAAAAGGGCAAGGGGTGGAAATGGCCTAAATTATTTGCTGTTGTTAATGGCCATCAGGGCAACCTGGACCTATGGCAACCCTATAAATGAGAAACCTCCAAGGCACTCTATCATCAGCTGCCCTGCTCAGGTCTTGCAGATTTAGGGATATCTCTTCCTTGATTGAGTCTATCCATCTGTAACACAGTCTTCTTTTTTTCTTACTGCGTTCTACCTAACCAACCATTACTCTCTTTAATAGTGAGTCATCTCTTCTCATGATACGGCTAAAGTACGACAGCCTCAGTTTTGTCATCTTGGCTTATAGGGTGAGTTAATACTTAACTGTTTTGGAGGGAGAGAGCAATTTTCTCAAGGTGATTAGTATGTTGTAATTTCATCAGGAGTTCAACTTTCGCTCCTTCATTCCAAAGCCAACGTATTGTTGAAGCACCCATACTCAAAAAAACTAACAAAGGTAAAAACTCTGTGAAAATTTCTAGGAACTGAAAGAGGAACTGCTGAAATCACTCTCAATATATTGTAGTGTACAGAGCCTCCCCTGTAATTCTTCCATCATCAGGATTAGTGGATGTATTTTTTTTCAAGTATCTGGGATATATATATACATTTATGTAATTCAAAACATAAAATTCACTTATCTCTTTCAAAAGACACAGAGTTTGGCACCTTAAAAATATTTAATCAGCAGAAGTGTGTAGCTTTTCCTTCAAAGTCAGTTTCTAGAATTCCTGGCTGATAGTCTGTGGTTCAGCTCCAGAGACAAACACTGGCTGTACAAAGCCACTAGCACGTTCTGCATGTAGGTATGAAAAATGAAGAGAGGAAGAGGGGAAAAGAGGCACTTGGTCCTTTAACAGCACAACTCAAGGGGTAGGACAAGAATATGATACAGAGAAAAAGGTGCCCAACATTTCATTTTAAGTCTGAGATGCTTTTATGTGTACACCAAGATTGGCTAATGTGTGAACAAGATATTTCTGTTGCTTCTTATATAGAATTAAAGTGCTGTCAACCTGCAGTCTGAGTGAAAGACGGCAGCCCACCTTAAAGTATATAGAGCTTATACTTAAAAGTATAAGGTGACTGTGTTTCTTTTTGGTGTGTATTGTGGGCTGGGAGGAGGCTCAGAAATATTCAAAATAAATACATAAATAAATAAATCTTACAACAGCAAACCTGAGCCATTTCTGCACTAGAGGCCATTAGTGCATTATACCATTATAATGATGGTATTGCCATTTGCATGATGCCATTGGGGTAGGGATGCACTTTTCTGCACTCTTCCACCGTAAGTGGACGGAGAGTGGTATTGCCACCGGTGTTCCTTCTGCATTACAGTGTCCTTGAGCACTCCTGTGCTCTACATTTACCCTGCCCTAACACCTCTGATTGAGTGGTGATTTTTTTTTTTTTTGGAAAGCAGTACTAACACAGTCATGTTGTAACAGCACGACATACCAGTGCACTTTTGCACTTTTGCCCTATACTGCTTAAAAATATATTAAAAAAATATTAAGTATTGATTCAAAGGAGACAAAGTATTGAGACAAAGGAGAGGTGATAGGAAGTTATCAAGCCATGTGAGTTGCTGAGGGAGGGATGAGCTGGACACTCCCACAGCCTGCCCACTGCTGGATCTGCCGAAACAGGAAGCACTATCCAGCACTTATAAGAGTACCACATTACTACTGCTGGTGGGATTGAAGCACTATAGGAGGCTCTTAATGGATTTCTTCCAGAAATAGAATATGGTGATTTGGTGATGGTTGGAGACAGGATAGCAGCTGGGTAGTGATGATATCATGCAGAAGCATGGCTCCTGGACTGTAACAACCCGCTGCTATAGCATTATAGTGATGTCGTGTGGAAATTGCCTTGTTAGTCTGCTTATAATGGGTTCTTATAATAAAGCAATGTGTACAAACAGTTTGACAATGCTCAGTGAACTAGGGAAAGAAATACACGCACTGCCCTAAAAAAGTCAAATTAATTTATTATGAATGGCCATGCAAATTGTTTTCTAAACTATAATACTTATGTCTGGCATTCTGTATTGCGGTTACAGATTCATAAGCTGGAGTTAACAGTTCTGTAACTGCTCAGTATTCAGCAAGACTACATAGTCACAATTATTGGCACCATTTACTCACTGCTTCCAAGTAGTCTGATGTTTTAAAATGTCTATTGATAACCTACATCAGCTACTTGGTTATAAATGAGTAACTAAGTTTCCTATCACTGTTATAGCGCTGTTATTCCCTGGCTGCACCCTGTGGAATTCTGGGATTTGTAGTATGCTGAGGCACTGAAGTTCTCTGGCTGAGAATTCTAAATGCCTCTCCCTAAACTGCAAATCCCATGACTCCATGTGATATTGCCATGGCAGTTAAACCACTTTACAGTGCTATAACAGTGTAGTGTGATAAGGCCCTATGTAATGAAGCTTGAGTACCACCCCGCGCACCCCGCCAAGCTCACCTTAACAGCCTGCTGCCACATCAAGTGAAAGAGGTCTGTTCAGTTGCTGATTGGGGTGCAAGGAGGATGACATTTCCAGCACCCTCCCATCAGAGATTGATGCTGTGACAATAAGAAGCAGGACTCCTGTTGCAATTTCTCATTGACATTGATGCAATTCTTCACTGGCTGGTGGCAGGGGGCTAGAAGCATCAACCTCCTTGTGCTCTGCTTGGCAGCTGAACAGACCACATTTGCTTGATGCTGCTGCTGGCTGTTCAGGTGGATGTGGGGTGTGCGTGTTGGGCCAAGAGATGTTTGTTATGCATTCATTACTCAGTAGACAATGTAGGCTTTCGGTGGACATGTTTAAAAATCAAACTACTTGGGACAGTGAGTAAATGGTTCAATGAATAATCCTGTCTTATAAATGCCAAGTATTTTCTCCACCTACCTCTGGCAGATTCAAAACAATTTCCAGACTAGAGATGTAAATCATTGTAAATTTCATTTTCACGGCCAGGAATGAATAAATTACCATTTTTCTCCTCCCTGTGAGAAAGTCATTGAAAACTGTGCTGTTTACATAGACTATTTGCAGTTTGGAACTTGTGAAAAAAAGCATGTGTTTTTCCCCCCACAGAAAATGGCAAAAAAAGGGGGGGGTTGTGCTTGGAAAACAGCATTTTTTTGTCCAGAAAATGACATCTCTGCACAGAAAATGCTGGCTTGAGCCTCAATTTTTGGGAAAAGGAGATGATGATGATGATGACGATGATGATAACACTCACCCATCTAGGATTCTCCTCATAGGGGTTTCCTGACACCTAGGAAACCCATTCTTTTTCTTTTCCATTTGTATTTTTTTCCCAGAGTGGGGCTGAGACATATTTTTCTCATTTTTCCCAAAATGCAGATTCCAAATGGACACTTATTCCGATTCTCTTGTGAAAGCAAGGGTGGGAATTACGCTGTCCACCAGCTGTTGGGAACTGCACCTCCTGCCATTTCTTCTTATTAGTTGTACTGAATTGGGCTGGTAGAGCTACAGACCTATTTGTGTTAAAGAGATCTGTAAAGCCGCTTATGTAAAGTCCCACTAGAGGGCACCTGTGGTGTATTCAGCTAAAGACAGGAGTGTGAGAGAAGATTTGATATTCAGGCCTGGGAAACTTGGTATCAGATATTCACTTTGAATATTCAGAAACCTGCAGAACGTACTGCAAATATGTGTTACCTATATTTGGCACCCAATAATTACAACAAAATATTGAAAGCAAACTCTGGAATTTTGCATTTGATATCTGACAGTTGATATCTGATAGTACCTGATAAGTGATACTAAAATGTATTTAACAACTGCTAGTACTGTATTTAATAGTTGCATTGTAAGTATTTAATGCTTATCTATATGTGATAGTTAGCATACAGTGTTATTTGGCATTTCAATTCTCTAGATGATTCGGTTGCAGAATTATGAAATATTCAATAGTGTTTTGCAGCATTTGAATGCATGTGTGAGAATTCATACACAATCTTTGTGACAAATTGGTACAAGACATTCAGAGTCCCAAACACTAAGATCGGGGCCATTTCCGCACGAGACTGTGATAGTGCTATTATTCCACTTTCAGCATCCTATGGAATCCTGGGGTTTGCAGTTTAGGGAGGGGCCACCTAGCATTTCAGATCTGCATATTTAAGTGATTTCCTGAAAATTTGGGGTGCACTACCCCCCACTTTTGCATTTTGCTAGCTTTGCTCAAAACACACTCTTTTTTCCCCTCCCTAACTCCTCAGCTGCAGAGATCTCCAGAATGGATTTTCTTGAGAAGATCCAGAGGCTTGGTGTCTTGTTAGCACAAGCAGGGTTGCACTAGTATTAGAACTCTTTTCAGCATTGCATATGAGATATACAGTACCTCCTTGTGCAACAGATTTCCCCAGCCTGAACAATGGCTGCCAGATAATGCTAGGCACAGCCGGGCATAGCTCTACCCTACTGACTCAAACAGCCATTGATTGGGTGAGATGTGCAGAGGAAAACTCCATTACACCATCACTGAACTGTCAGTCATTTAAGTATCCTGGAAGAGCTTATACTCTGCAAGGGTTAAATATCTATAAATAAATTCAATCAAATTAACTTCTGACTAGGATTGCACTGTATGTTAGGACTGCACTGTGTGTTACCACTATTAGATGAAAGAGAGTGCAAATGTGAGTCAGCACAGACTATGTTGCTTTGTTGTGGATGATAGATGGATAATGGGTGTTCCAGACAAAGGGCTCCTGAGCTGCCAGGCAAAAGTCATGGAGCCCACCTGCCCAGTTCCATGAGTGAGACAGGGCTGTTCCACAATACAAGCCTCCCCTGGAAGGAACCAGTGATTGAGTTTCTTGATTTGCAGACATTTTGAGATTTCCTCCATAAGGTTTCTGTATGGCTATTGGGGTGTCTTCAGATAAAAAATATCATTTAAAGGAGGGAGAAGCAACATGGGCCTATGGGCCCCCTATTCATTTTTACAGCCCCTTGCTGCTTAATGGATCCCTTCCCCCACTGTTTAATTAAAACATGGAAGGACAATTCTCCATTAAAACAAAGTGCACAGCCTCTGGACATCCTGTTTCATTAAAAATAGTGTGACACAATTTTTAAAAAAAATCATAAGTGGGATTCTGGCCAACTTTGATCTTAGTGCAGGGGAAGGGGAGCCCCATGTTATGGGTTGGTGTGTGTGTGTGTGTGTGTGTGTGTGTGTATCATGTCTCCCTCCCAACAACCTCTGAAGGTATCCACTTCTGCTTTAAAGGCATTTTAATGCTCATGGGCGCTGCCTCAAGGACCATATTAGCTTTGAGAAAGGTGATAGGCAAATGGTCACTGTCCTATTGGCTGGCATAACTACTCTGGTATAGGTGGCACCAGCACCAGCAAGGGTAAAATGGCCACTGGTACTGTGCTACTGTGGAGGACAACATAGGAAACCACCTTAAAAGACAAAGCAACTCAAGAAAGTGAGAGCACACCTTCCAACTGTCCCGACTTGGCAGGGACAGTCCTGATTAATCTTCTGTCATCCCACTTTCTCAGCTGTGTTTTTAAAATCACCTGGTTCCTCCTTTCACTTTTTCTCTAGTTCTCAGCTTACTACAGTTTCTGAAATGCAAAAATAGTTTCCCCCACCAATTAACTCAGCAGGGGGCAGAGAGAGGAGAAAGGGGTGGAATCTTGTCCTTCCAAGTAGGATCAGGCAAAAGCAAACTGATAAGCCTCTCTTAGCTTCTGCACTCATCCTCATTAATAACTTTTGACATCTTGACCACACTCTGTTGTTGCCTTGCCACACATATCATGCTTTTCATCTTAGAAGTGTTAGAAGTGTTAGAGGACATATAGAGGTGCCTCCCTGTTACTCTGAAAAGTCTCTCAGAATGGTCCAACAGAGTGCTCAGCAAGGATAAATCATCGAGACATGTGTTTCCCATCTGATAGGAGCAGGCATAGGTCTTGAAGAATCTATCTGGGAAATTAGATGAGTCTTTCTGTGGATCGGTCCCCATCTTTGCACGGTCATAGACAATGTTCTTTCTGCCATAAGAGATCAGTGTGCCTTCAGGGTCCAGCTTAATGTTGGCATGAGGGCCTCATGCTCTTAAAACTGGAGTTCTAGAGCAGATTTCAGGAGTGATGTGTCTTCTTGGCATGGCTGTGCCCTGCTTGCTTGTTTGCAGAACGTGTGTGTTAAGAGGATGGATGAGGCCAGATGTGACCATGCAGCACAATTCAAAATTCAATTCAAACAGATGATATTAATACACATTGGTAAAACAAACTTTATACAAGAATGGACTTGAATTGGAGGCAGCCAACACAGGACTGGCTTCATTTCCAACTACGCTCTCATCCCTGTGATGGCAAGACATAAGTCTGTGCTCTGCAAATGTTTCTAATTCACTGCTTCCTTTGCCTGCCAATTGGAAGGCGAGGCGTGAGACTTTTGCAATACCATTTTAGGCTTCTTGGTCCCCTGCTTTACAAAAACATTCTTTCCTTTGACCTCTTCAGGCTCAGAACTTGAAAAAGCTACTTTTTGGATGACAACTCCCAGAATCCCCAAGCCTGCTTGGCCAGTGGTCATGGGAATCTGGAGGTAATCATTCAAAATCCCATGTTCCTCTGTCTGCAACAATGGGTACCTCCCAAACATGGGAAGCTGTTGTGTCCCACATCAGAATATTCATCCATCACACCCACTGCAATCTACTTTTGAGTTATTTTTTTGGATTATGACTCTTGATTATCATGCTGGTTGAAGGGACTCTGGGAGCTGCAGTCCAAATAGTCATTTTTCCAAGCTCTGGTCTCCTTTTGCTGATAGCAGTACTATACAGCAGAACTTGAATAATTTACTTTTTCCCAAGCTCTGTTCCATGGCCCTGGAGATACTTAATTATCACCTGCAGTGTTTCATATTGCCTGCTCTCTGGTCTCTTTTTAACTGGGGCCTTCTTTATATGAAATGTGTTTTCTTACTAGTGTGCTCTAGTACTGGTATTGCAGGGGGAAGGATCTTCAGACCATTACTTCATGACAAAGTTATGATGTAGATAATTATGTACAAAATGTGCCCAACCATCATATGTGAAGAATGCTTAAGCAAGCTTCTGTCCTACTGTTTCTGACAACACTTTTTGGGAAATCAACTGACTCCTTCAGAGTGTTCTGAAGATGGAAGGTAGAATGTTCCTTTTGGAATGAATGGAGTAAGCTTTTGTCGTAATCTTGGAAAGAAGTTGCAAGGTCAAACGACTCTAATAAGGGCCACAGAAGGGTGCTAGTTAGATTTCTCATCCCTTTTCTTCCTCATCATTGTTCATCTGTTTCAACTTGAACATTCTAGTCCTCCTCTGTACAATAGTCAAGATTTGTCAGCAGCTTTGGCACTGCCTTGGTGTAATGAGTTATGGTTTGAAGAATGCTGTTTTAGATGAACTCTGTACTCTTTTGAGGACCAGAGATCAAACTCTGAACATGCTCATTTGAGGCTGTTTCTCTGTGTAAGTGCCAGGAACAACTGGGATTGGCTCAGGAGTGTACGTTTTGCTTCTGATGTTATACAAAATGCAGAAGTCTTCCACCATGTTGCCCAAAAATGGCCCACACTTGACTCTGTTTCATCTTATGGATATCAGATGTCTATTCCATCAAGTAACAGTAGTCCTTCCAGTGAAGATTTTGCAACTGGTACACCTGCTTATGATTTACTCTTCTCATAAAAATCTGATAAGGCTGTTGGTACAGAACAGTCGTACCATCCTAAGGTCACTGTTTCAGCTGCTTTTAGATTTCAAACACTTGTTAGCAAATCCAGTTTCCATAAAATACTGCTGGCAGATTCTGTTCACTGGAGTTATAATATCTGATTTTGCCTCCCCAGCTTCCAGTGCAATAATTCACTTTACAATGCTGTTAAAATACTTAGTGCATCAAGGGGATAGCTGTTGCAGCATGCAAAACCATCCGCTAATTAAAGAATGCAAAATTGATGTAACTGATAGGAATTAGTGCAGCAGGTCAGAGTCACTGGTAAATGGATGAGACTTGGCTGCATTTTCTTGGTATATTTTAAAAGTTTGATGAATGGTATGCCCACAAAGTTGTGGAAAAAAAAATCCTAGCTTCTGCAAACCAAGTCACCTCCCAAGAAGAAAACACGGAGCATTTATTTTCATGATGTGTAAATCTGGAAACAGCAGGGAAAAGCCCTGTAGGCCACAGAGGTTGATGAACTCACCAGGTCAGATGAGTTTTCACAAAGGAAATTCATTATCATGCCAAAGGAATGTAAAATTGAGTACTAGCAATAACCCCCAGAAGCCACAGCTGGGCTGTACAGCAGGGACTACTCCGGGAGAGAAGTGAGCTGGCAAAGACCGCAGAGAGGAAATGACAAGTGGGAGCTCATTGTGGGCAGACTTTCAACACAACTGAGGTGAAAGTGCAAACCTCAGGAAAAGCTGCCGCACAAGAAAGGCTGGGACTATGATCAGGTATTTCCAGAGCCTGGAGAAAATCCATTTTTGGACTACAACCCACAGAACCCACAGTCAGCATGGGGCAGTTGTAGTCCCAAAATGGAAGTTTTCTAAGTTCTCAGCATTCCTACCAGGAGCTACAACCTGAATTACATATCACACCCGATATTAAAATCACTCCACTGGCTGCCAGTTAGTTTCTGGGCACAGTACAAAGTGCTGATTATTATCGTTAAAGCCCTACACAGTTTGAGTCCAACTTACCTACAGGATCGCCTCTTCCCATATAATCTCCTCTGTATACTCAGGTCCACTGTGGTCCATTTACTTAAACCAGCCAGGACTAGACTGGCAACAGTCACCCAGAGAACCTTTTCGTTGGCTGCCCTTAGACTGTGGAATAATCTGCCCGAAGAGAATCAACAGCAAAACACTTTGTCCCAATTTAAAAAAGTTCTAAAGAGCTACCTCTTCCAGCAAGCCTACTCAGTCAATTTTTAACTATTAATTTTAAATTATTGTATTTTAAATGTTTTTTATGTGTTTGTGGTTATATTTTAATTTATGATGTACCTCACCTCAAGGCATGGGGAAAGGCAGGTAAGAAATAAAACAACCACAATAACAACAATAATAGTATAGCATCATAGAATTATAAGGTTGGAAGTCCAACTACCTGCCATACAGCTAAAGAACTCCTGAAAGATGGCCATCCAACCTCTATTTACACACCTCCAAATAAGAAGAGTCCACCAGTGCATTCCACTTTGAATGGCTCTTGCCATCAGGATGTTCATCCTAATGTTTAGATGGGATCTCTTCTCGCAATTCAAATTCATTGGCTCGTGTTCTAGTCTCTGGAACAGCTGAAAACACTTGTGCATGCCCATGGAATCCCTTCAGATATTCTAAGATGGCTGTCATGTCACCTCTTGGTTTTCTCTTACTCAGACGAAATGCACTCAGCTCTCTAAGCCATTCCTCAGTGAGCTATAGGTGGCAGTTGATGAACGACCAATCCTTACTGTGTTTCTTTCCTCTTAGTTTTTTAGCTGGATTATGGAGTTTTAGAAAGAATCTTTTCCCCAGATCTCATAATCCAGGTAAGCCAAGAAGGAACAAACATATTGAGGGATAGCTTCTTATAGGTTGCCACTTTCCTCCTGACAGACTGAAGCCCTGGATTTGCTTTATTTACAGCACCAATATGCTGATTTTCCAGAAGGGTTCAAAGGAGTTCACAATATGTAAAATAAAACAAGTATTTCATAGAAACAACAGGCTATGGCCCTTTTCGCATTGCACTGTTATAGTGCTTTTATTCCACTTTCAACATCCTGTAGAATTCTAGGATTTGTAGTTCACTGAGGCCAAAGAGCTTTTTGGCTGAAAATAATAGCACTATAACAGTATAGTGTGGAAAGGCCCCCAAAATTTGATCTTAATCTTAATGTGAGTGCCAGTGCAGTGGAAATGCCTTTACCTCTGACTTAACGATGAAATCCCAAATCCTCAGAACCCACTTAGGCCCTTTCCAGATTCAGTCCCCACCATCTACAACACACAACGCTATTTCTGATCAAATGTGAAACTGTAGAAGCAAAATGCCATAGTCTTGATTCTAAGTTTATACTCCATTGGGAGGAGCATTTACAGAAGGAGAATTCTTTTCATAGAAAGTATCCTTCCCATGCACACAATTATGAGTCAAACTAAAGAATATATTTACCTCATTTTTAGAAGTTGTGCTCTCTTAGGCCCTTTCTGCACCATACCCCATTAGTGCATTCTTCCATTAATTCCAGCATTGTCATTTGCACTATGGTAGCAGGTTAGAAATGCTCTCTTCTGCACCTTTCTGCCATAAGCTGAGGAGTAGTGGTATTGCCACCAGTGTTCCTTCCACATTACAGCGTCCTTGGCCGCTCTCTTTCCCTGCCTTCACCTTACCCCCCCACCACGAATGGTTGAGTTTTCAGGGTTTTTTTTTTTTGGAAGCTGTACTAGTGCAGCAATATTGTAACGGCATGACACGCTAGTACACTATTGCACTTTTGCACTATAATGCTTAAAAATATATTAATAAGAAGAAAAAGTTTTAACTCACAGGAGAAATTTCAAATAAGCATGGAGAGGTGATAATTTAGAAGTTACCACCCCATGGGAGTAGCTGAGGGAGGGATAAGCTGGGCACTGCCCACTCCTGGATCTGGAGGACAGGAAGTGCAATCAACTGCTATTACAGTACCCCACTAAGACAGTTGATGGGATTAAAGCGCTAAAGTTGGCTCTGAAAGGATTTTTTTTTTTCTGGAAACAGTATAAGGCAGTTCTGCAGTGCTTGGGGATGGGATAGCAGCTGGATAGTTTCGACATTGTGCGGTAGCACAGCTTCTGGACTGGAAACAACCCACTGCTGTTGCAGGATGCTGAGGTCATGCAGAAATGGCCTTAGTCTGTGAAAGATGCTTGTCAGAGCATTTGATTTGCCTCACCTGTCCATTTAGAATTCAGTGTGTTTTGTGATTGATCATTGGAAGGGAAACATAGACTTAATGTGCAAGTCTAATTACTGTATCTCTGAGGAAATCCCATTATGGGATGAAAAATGGGTTAGTAATAAAAAAAATATGCATTTCTCTTAATATTTGATTTGGCCCTATGATAGCAGCAAAAGAATGCTTTCTCTTTTTCTTTTGGACTTTGATCATAAATGTCCAAACTAGACTGGATTTCACTTCTCTCATTATAGTTGATATGCACATTTTTTGGTATGCATCTAAGAGCTGTGGCAGTGTCCATACTGGTAAGGGTGTACAGAGAGGGATGGTTTAATCCTTTCCTTCTCTATGGTACCAGCTTCCAAGCTATTATTCATATTGGACAAAAATGTCCATTGGATCACATGGACACTTCCTTCCTGACACAAAAAGCACTTGTGGTCCCAACAACAATGCTCAGGCTCTTCCACATATGCTATTTACATACCAAACAAATGTATATTTAATTCTGTTCTTGCAAGTAATGTCATATCTAGTGTGTCTCTAAATTATCTGGGAGAAGCAAGGCATAGTTTTAGGATCACTCGGGTGACTAAATAGTTGTGGTGCCAACAGGAAGCAGAGAAATCAAAGAGAGTACAAGGTGTGTAGTAGTGCTGGAATCAGAAATGAGGTCTTTGATAACTGAGTAGCAGCTTTGGTTTTTCTGACGTCTTTCTGCTCTGTGAGCCACAGCTGAATCTCCAAGATTTCACTTAGCAGGATTTCCATGGTTTCCGTACATTTCCCAATAGTGTGGAATTTCTGATAATCCTCTCCAAATTTTCGAGGGTAAACCAGACACGTCATGCTGTGTCGCCAGTTTCAGAGATCTGAAAAAGAATCTGACAATGTAGGAAAGCACTAAACAGAGAGCCCTTGAGCCAGGCAAAATAAACAGTAAAACATTTCTGACCTAATTCTTGGAATAAGTGCGGCCAAAAGAAAGGTCATGGGACAAGGGGATATGAGGAATCACGCTCCAGGGCTTTCCATATTTCTGAGTCCCAACCCCTGTTGTGGAGATATTTCCTCAATATTCCCACAACAGAACAACTGCTGCCCACATCAAACATCAGGACATGTCCTGCTGTTTACCATGCATACAGCTATGGAAAGGAGCAAAATGAAGGCACGGCCACCCAAAATTACATTTTCTTTCAGATTCCACATTTCTGGTATTGCAGAAAATGAGACATTGAAAATTGTTCACATCTTACATTTGATGTGTTCACACTCCCTTGGCAACTTTGCCCACCTCTTTCTTGAGATGCTTAAGCTGTATTTCTAAAAGCTGATATCAAATTTCATTGAGGGTAGGCAGACTTCTCATGGGGGTAAATGCTGTAATCTCTCCCCATAGCTACGCCTTTGCTCTTCTAACTTCTTATCTTTGTCAAGGAACCAGTACTCTACATTTTTTTTCTTGCTGCAAGGACAAGGACAGCATCCCCTTTGCTGTGCTGGAGTCTGAGCCATTAAAGGTTCCAAGTCGAGGGAAGTAATAGTCCCACTATATTGTGTGTTGGTCAAGCATCATCTGGAGCACTGCATTCAGTTTGGGGCAGCTCATTTTAAGTAGGATATAGACAAGCTGGAGAGGTTAAGAGAAGTAACAAGGATGATAAGAGGTATGGAGAAATAAACATATGAGGAAAGGTAGAAGAGCTGGGCCATGTTCAGCTTGGTGAAGAGAAGACGGAGGAGTGACATGATTGCACTTTTTTAATGCCTCAAAGGCTGTCACAGAGAACAGGGTGCAGGCCTGTTCTCTGCTGCCCCAGATGGTAGGACCAGGTCTCATGGTCTGAAGTTACAGGAATAGATTTTGATTGAATATTAGAAGGAACTTCTTGACAGTAAGAGCAGTTTGGCAACAGAACCAACTGGCAGAAAGGTGGTAGGGTCTCTTTCTCTGAACATTTTCAAAAAGAAGGTGGACAGCTACCTGCTGGGGATGCTTTAGATGGAGATCTTGCATGAGCAGGGGGTTGGATTTGATGACCCATGAGATCTCTTTCAACTCTATGATTCTATGATGCTAGGTTCTTCTAAAAGATTGATTCCTAGAACTTCCAGTCAGAAGGTATTGCATAGCTATTCCAAATTTTCTTTCTCGGTATATTCACTGTGGTAAGAAAAGTGGAAGAAATCATGGTGGAATGAAAACATGAGCCTGAATCTTGTTGTTATTCCCAGTTAGAATAAACCACCTGAACAAAAAAAAGAATAAACCACCTGAATCATTGAATTTACCTGTGTGTTGATCTACCATTCAGCAATTGTTATAGAGAATCTATTATAGCTGGGAATAAGCAGTACGGTTCAATCCATCGTCCTTTGTGTACCCTCCAACATTTCACAGATGAAAACAGGAATATCTATGGTCAAGCAACACCAGAGTATGGTCAAGATGGGAGAAGTTACGAATGATGGAGAACACACAAGCTAGGAAAGGATTGAAATAGTTTATTTTTGCCTGAACCTACAGGGAAGGACAAGATTTGGAACCTCCTCTCCCCTCCTCTTTGCTGACTCAGTTAAATGCAAACTTGTTTTGCGTATTGAGCTCAGTCTGTGGCAATTGAAGTAAGCTGAGGACAAAAGGGGAATGTGGGAGGAGAAGAATGAAACTAAGGCCCTTTCCGCATGTGGGAAAGGAACTGCAAAAAAACGCTACTCACCAGACTTCTTAAGCATCCGGGACAGTCTGTCGGGACGAGGAGCAGTGTGAGCTTATCGCTCCGCACTGCTCTGGCATCCAAAATGGCGGCTTCCAGTTGGTGGAGGCTCTCCATCAACCGGAGAAGCTCCCCAGCCTAAAGCCCGCCCCCGGCAGATCTGCAGGCATGCACTTGTGCATGCCTGCAAATCTGCACCTGAGCGCAGGGATGGAGCGACACAGAGTTGCACGCTCCGTGCTTTTTAAAAACATCTAAAAAGAGGTTTTTAAAAAGCACGCTGCGCGACCAGTTCCGGTTGCTCTGAACCGGACTGAGGTGTGGAACTACAAAAAGTAGTCCGCCCCAGTCCACTCTACGGTGCAGAAGACCTCCGTCAGAGGTCGCTCTGCAACGTTTTAATAGCCCAGTGCGGAAAGGGCCTAGGACAGTTTAATAGCAGCTGAAAAAGTAGGACAACAGAAGATTAATCAGGACTGTCCCTGCTAAGTTAGAAGGTATGCATCTGGATTCCACATAAATTCCACAAATAAGACAAGGAGACTGAACAATAAAAGTTCTGTCCAGAAGGTTCTGAACTACTTTTTACAAAGAGCAAGACGGACACATATGCTTCCATGCTAGGGAAATGTCTGCAGATTTGTTATTCCAAAGATAGGCCCCATTTGGCTGAGATCCTACTCTGGAATATAAATTACATAATTGTTAACCTAGTCCTAGGAAAAACTGAGAAGACTTGAAGGACAAGGAGAAAGGCGAGTGTAGGAGGTTAAGCCTCTAGGCTTCTTTATGTAAATAAGGATGATCTGTCTTACTGAGACATAAAACAGCCTGAGTCAGGATGGACTCTGGAAAGCAGAAATGGACAAATAGTTCCCAGAAAAGAAAAAGAAAAATAATAACAACACCAAATATTCTCAATTTATTGAACAGATTCACAGATCATATGGACTGCAGGGCCTATTGTTATGTTGAAGCAGAATTGAAGAGGTGGGCTGAGCCAGTATTTGCTGCAGTCATGTTGGAACCATCTTTGATGCCTGTTAATGTAACTGGCACTTTAAGTTAAAAATTCTTCAGGGACATTGATTTTCCAGTCCTGTTCTGGCAGAGAGGGAGGATAAGCAAGGCCAAAAATAGTGAGGTCATACTCTGGCGAGACAAAATGCCTTCTGCACCAGGGGCTTGGTTAAATTGCAGGGTCCATTCAGAGACAGATGTTTCCCACGCATCAAGTAGTTTTGGAGTAGCACATAGCTAAGCATGTGGGAAGTGCTCTAGAGAAAGACAGGTACATTGTGTGACTGTACTGGTTCAGTGCTGTTTGCTGTCAGCTCTGTGGAATGTCAGGTACAAGTGAAAGCTGAGCATATTTCTGGACTTGGTGGATCCAAAATGCTACAGTAGATCCCTGAAACCTGATCTCTTTGGAAAAGATTTATGGGTTGCGAAAAGATTATCCTCCATTCCAGGGCAAAAAGCACTACATGATAGTTGAATGGGAAGCAATCCAAGAGGTGCTCCATTCAACAGTGTGCAATAGAGAAGAGAAAAGAGAAGATAAAGACTGACTGGGTGGTGAAATGACTTTGGATGTCATCTTGAGTGACTGATGTGTCTACAAAATAGACACTATGCAGGCTTCCTGTTTGGCTTGTCACTAGCCACCAAAACAATTTGCTTAATCCTCAGAATTCCATCATGCAGGGGAAAATAATTATTCTAACAGAGGATTTGCTGTCTGAGTTTGCTCTACCAGCTTTAGATGTCTGTGTTCACAGACAGCATTGGGCTGTAATTGTCACACATATTTCCTCCCTTGCAATGATTAAATCATTCTGTTATGTGGCTTCTTATATCAAGAGGCCCTTAGCATTAGGCATTTCTTTTGGACATGGATCACTGATATCTTGTTTTGGGCTCTTTGTGTACAACAATTTTACTTTTGCTCTAGACAGGGAAGAAGATAGAACAATATGAGTCAATCAGAAGCAGTATATGTCAGAAGCAGTAAGATTACCCCCTTGTGGTATACTACTTGTGGGCACATATTTGTGTAGTCCAGTGTTACACCCCAAAGTAACCCTAAGAGAGGGCACCTGAATTGGCATGACTTCCCCCATATTGGATATTGGTTAGCAAAGGTCAGTCACAGTTAAAACAGCCTTGGTGTTGAATGGGAAATCCTTAACACTACACCCTCTCCCTCTGCTGAATGGGAATGTAGACAACGTCCTTTAAGCTAAAAGACTGACCTATTGTTCTGAGTCATGTATCTCTAGGCAGACAATAGACTCGCTCCTGGACACTGTCACATCCCAAGTTGATGAATTGTGCATAGCCAAACAAAGAACATCTATCAATTAGGAATTTTAAACCTATCAATCCCCTGGATGTTCCTAGGAGAAACAATACCGAGGAGGAGTCGTGATATTTGCCTAACATTATATTCTGCAATCATCGCCCATTAACACCACTTTGCTAGCCGATACCTGACCTGAGGACAAAAACTGGCTATAAAAATCCTCACTGTTTGAGCCTCTTCGGAGTGCCTCCCAGACCGGACAAGGGCCTGTTTCGCTGCTATCGAGGTGTCCCACTCATGCCTCTCAGACGCTGCTGAGAGCTAAATGCAACTCGCGTCTCTGATCTTCCTTGAACTCTGCTGCGGCAGCCTTCCAGCCCCGGGATCCAGCCTCCCCTTGGTGCTTTACACAGAGCCTCCGCTGATCTTCCTACTCTCCAGGAAACCTAGACTAAGGTCCGTATGCCCTCTCTCCCAACTGCCTCTTGTTTTTCCAACTTTATTTCTGTATCCCTTATGTGATTGTTTAATTATTTGCTAGCGTGTGTTGACTTTTGTTATTATTTTAATAAAATTACTGTAGACTATTTCTCTGACTCCTGTGTGGTTCTGACCCCGTAGACATAGGGTTAAAGATCCCTTGCCCTGACCTCTCGCAAGCCTTGAGTTTCTCTGTTAATTCCCCTAGTTCGAAGCCTGTTTGGGTGTCCTCGCAGTTTTCAGGGTAACACCAGACTCACTGTATTCTTCCTGTTTAGATGAATCAATAAGCTCAAATTTTTAAGTATTCTTTAAATTTACAGCCCTAACTTATACATCTTAAGTCTCAGAGTGATAAATTAGAGTTGCTCCAAAATAAATGCACATAGGATTACAGTCAATGAGCATAGTTGGATGTGAAGAAAAGCTATAATTCTGGCTTATCAGGAGTATATCACTAAATCAACAACCAATCTATAAAGGTAGTATGCTGATTCACATTGCCGCCCAATTGATTCTGTTGCAAGAAGCGGACTAAATACAGTAAGCCATGGACCTTGGATCTATAGTTTATTTTCTATTGGCTGAGATCTCTACCTTGGGCTTGTGTAGTGTAAATCTCAAGAGTATGGAGTTAAGCATTGATTGTGTTACATCAACCTTGTGTTGAATGGCAACTTTGCACAACTCCTGCTGAAATTCTCTCTTCTCTACAATCATTAAAGAGACAGGCATCCTGTCCTCTATTGCATTTGGCAACCATAACTTGGGAGGGATGTCATTTTGTCCTTCACCTCAGGCAACAAAATGTAGCCAAACCCAGAGTACATTTTTGAAAAGCCAACTGACTGATTTTCTGGCAGATTTCTACCCAAGATCTGTCTAAATAGAATGTTTTCCCTTAAGAACAATTACTTATTTTTCTCAAAATCTGATAACAAAAATAAGTGTTGCAATGGCAAGTACACTTCTGGATCAGGCAGCCATTCTGCAGTATGAGTTGACCAGCTGGATTCAACAGCATTGTTTGGGAAATAAATGTTTGAACTTGTTAACTCTAGGCATTTAGAACTGTGTTCACTTTGAAGCCATGCATGGCACCATTTTGAGAGTCAAAAAGCCCAGTATACATGCTTACAGTGAAGGAAGCTAATAGAAACCCATTCAAAAGACAGAGAAATGTGAAGATATAAGAAAATATTTAAAGTAACAATTTAAATATATTTTAAGCTTCTCTGAGAATGTAGAAAATGGCCTTGCCTAGTGGAGCCAATGTGCACAACACAGAACAGTTTTGCTTTTGAATGAGAACCCCCAGAACTGGAGAAGCAGCACCAGAAAAGTCAAGTGAGCACTCTACCAAAGGGCCAGCTCACCTGCACATACACATCAACTCCGTCAGCCATAGGTAGGAAGATGAGAGAGAGTAACTCATATGTAGGGAAGCAGAATTTTTTCGTTATGCTGGTTATGTTGCAGGAGCCACCTTTGATTCTTTTCAAAGGGTGCAGCCTGACCCACAACTTCCTGTGGCTCCTACATCAATTCCCAGATGTTTTCTGTATAGCTTAGCAGGCTGGCTGCTAACTAAATCACCCTTTAGCTCAGCACTGACCCATGGCAAACTC
Organism: Iguana delicatissima; assembly: GCA_948472985.1. Lineage (NCBI taxonomy): Eukaryota > Metazoa > Chordata > Lepidosauria > Squamata > Iguanidae > Iguana > Iguana delicatissima. Next base: position 102,163 of record CAOKZL010001836.1, read on the forward strand.
ATAACGTAGACAAGACCTGTATGTCAGTGTTTTGCATTCGTGTCAACAGTGGCCTCCAAAAAGCAGATGGTATTCAGCTCAGACAGGAAGCTGTGCATTAGTGCCAGACTTGACAAGAAGATTTTAGCACCTTTGAAAAGCAATTCTAAATTAGTTTAGACTGGAATTGCTTAAGTACACATATGTAAGGATGTAGCCATTTGACACCTGTAATGTTTCAATTGCTGCTGATTATTTAGGGCCAAATCAGTCACGATCTTAGAATTATCAAGATTTAGTCATACTCTTGCTGCTGGCCTGTGAACAAATAACAACTTCTGGGTGGGTATGGAAGTGAGTTAGTGAGTGTCTGTCTGTGTCTGTGAGTTGCCTGTCAACTCACAGTTGCTTGTCAACTCATGGTGACTCCATGAATTTTTCATAGGGCTTTCTTAGGCAACGGATAGTCCGAGGTGGCTTTGCCAGTTCCTTCCTGTCTGGGGCTTACCATAAAAAATGAGCAAAACAGAAATCTTGTGTGAAATGCCTTCTAGTTCTGAAGAGGTGAATTAAGCTGATGAAGAGGGAAAGAGAAATAGGGAAGGGGCAGCCTTGGCACTAGGCCTATCTTTGCCATTTGTTTTAAGGGCTATAGTAAGCCCATATTTGAGTCTGAGGAAACTGACATTCTGTAGAACAAGTCTCCATCAATCTGGTGCCCTTTCAGATCAGTTGGACCACAACCCCCATCATCCTCTCTCATTCTGGCTGAGAACAATAGTTATTGTAATCCAACTGATACGGAAAGGGCTAGGTTGGGAAGTCTGCTGTAGCCAAGTTTTAAAAATAATACATTCCTTTTTAAAAAGACAAAACTGTATAGAAAGAGGGACCAGTTTCTGAGTTTAAAATAAATCAGAAACCAGAATTGCTCTGGACTTAGACAACCATGATGTTCACATTATTGAAGTGCTAGCTGGAGATCTGGGTAGGCGATATAGTGGTTTGAGCTCTGGATTATGACCCACTTCGCCATCGAAACCCAGTGGATGATCGTTGGCACATCACACACTCTTAGCCCCAGAAAAGCCTGTGATAGGTTTGCCTTAGGATCACTGCAAGCTGGAAATGACTTGAAGGCACACAACAACAACAGCAGCAACAACAAGAAGAATAAAATCACATATTTCTAGTAAACAATGTATAACTTTTTGTTGGTGGGAAATAGCACTTTTCATATTTGGAATGATTTGCTAGAGAGGACAACTTGCTCAAGAGAAGTTCTCTGGAACTTTGACAAAAACTGAATGAAAACAAATCACAGAAAAAATGTTTGGAAAACCTCTATGAATTCTGGAAGTGCCCAAGTTTCCAAGACTTGTCTTAAACATCTTTATTTTAAATGGGAGTTCAGGAAATAGATTTGGAACTGGATCAAACCAGATTTCAGCATTCCCGACCTTCATTCAATATTATAAACATGAGATTACTTCAGCATATTTCCCACATGTGTCTTACATGTGTCTCTGATCTTTACGCTATGAGCAGTGCAAGTAAACATAACTTTAAAGCAATATTAGCGCAAGGATTGCTAAGATGAAATAATCAGCTGACCCAAACAACCATGTATACAGGGAAAAGCAAAGGGACTGTCTGCCATGTCATCACAAGAGCTGTACTGTCATAAAGTCCTAGTTCAGAGATATGCAGTGACACTGGATGTAGGTGCCATTTTTCTACATTTTATGTTAAGCATTGCCTGAGTTGCTGGATGGACCTTTAACCTATTTAAAAAGGGAACTGTATACCATCCAACATTTCACAGGTGAAGGCTGGGATATGTGTGGCCAAGCAACATCAGAGTGTGTCAAGCTGGCAAAAATGAGTGAGGGAAAACACACAAACTTGGAGAGGTTGTAGCAATTCCTACTGGGAAGGGCAAGACTGGGCTCTCTCCTCTTTTCTCCCATGTGCTGAGTTTAACTGAATGAAAACTGCTTTTGCATGTTGAACTCAATGGAAGCTGAGGATGAAGAGGAAAAGTGGGAGGAGGAAAGAGAATGGTAGATTTTAAAAGCAGCTGACAAATAGGAATCACAAAGAATTAACTGGGACTGTCCCTGCTAAGTTAGGACAGTTGAAGGTTGCTCTTGGAGGGTTCTAGATGAGATAGTTCACCCTTTATATTTTTTGCCAGAAAAAGGACCATGTGGGGAGTCTAAAGGGGTTGAGGACCACAAAAACAATTTTGTGGGGCCTCATGTAGCCCTAGGACTGTATTCCGCCCACCTATCCTAGTGAAATCAGAGACTTAGGCCCTTTCCGCACGAGGCTGGTGAATCGGTTCGTGCTGTTTCTTACCGGATTTTCTGGGCTCGAAACAAGGCAGACCTTATCTCATTTCCTTCTGCACAACTACTGTGTATGTTCCATTCTGATTCGGAGGAGTACGAGTTCATGAATCCACACTGCCTCCGCGGTGGCCACTCCCGCTACTCCCCTCACCCTGCCCCGTCAGCTGTGATTGGACCCTTTTTTTTTGCATAGTTTAGTACGTCATTGTGTACGTGCGTATGTGTGTACATGCGTATGTGTGCAAGTCCATACTACCCTCTGGCCCCTCCCATGAGCCCTCCCCTGACCACCAATTCGCATTGGCACGAATGTATGTGTCTGCAACACTGTGAAAGTACGAATTGGATTGATCTGGAAAACTGGAAAACTGATTTCTTCTGGTTTTCAAATAGTGCGCTTTACCACCACATGGGGGCACATTTAGTCGGAATTACATGCGGAACGAAGGTAAATAAACCGAATCTAGTCCGCTCCAAGGTGCAGAAGACCTCTATGGCAAGACGCACGGGCCCGCTTTAATAGCTGCGTGTGGAAAGGGCCTTAAAGAAAAAACAGTATGTATCAGGAAAATTGAGTTGTTGCTGAGGATATTGGGTTCTTGCTTCCTGCTCAGCATTCTTACCAGAATTAACTCCAGATGAATAAAAAGGAAAAATTAGGCAGGTAGGTTTTCTGGCAGGCAAAGAATCAGTTCATTGTGAGCATACCTGTACTTAGTACCCTATCCAAGCTGTCTAAGAAAAAAACCAACAAAACCCCTATAATGTCACCTGAAGTAACTCCTACTTTTAACTCTTCTTATCAATGGCATTGCCCTTGCCACTAGCTGAGTAGATTTCCTTCTATTATCATTGATCATGCTTAGCCAAAAATTCTGGATGCCCAGGTTCAGTAGCAGCAATGTAACAGGGGAAAGTATTTATTAAAATGGGGAAGTATTTTTTTAAAAAAAACATTAATGGCACACTGATAATACAATGCTGCTCACAGTCCCCTTTCTTGGTCCTTTTTGATTATGAGGGGCTGGGGAACATCTCATTTCTGCTTGACAGTTTCTGCTTCATGTCAGAAATATGTGAAACCTTCTCAAGAAATTTCACTACATATACTGAAATTCCTTTAACTTCTGTTGAAGTTCTTTGAGATGTTTCTCCTGAGGAAGACTCTTGAAATTAATGTTATACTTCACTATAATTATATTTAATTGTTGGTAAAATGTAGTGACAACTCTAGAGATGAGTGTAAATGTTCCTTGGAAGGAATGTCAACATTGTCATTTGCATTCATTAAACTTCTGTCAAAATTCTTGTAGAGTTTTTGCCTGGTCAGGACTCACACAGTGTGGGTACGTGACACAATTCTAGTAGCTGGATACCACTTTAATTGACATGGCTCCATCCTAGGGACTCCTGTGATTTTTTTTAGTTCAGAGGTATACTTAGAATTCTTTGCAAGACAGTTCCAGTGGACTCCTCTGAACTACAGCATTGTGTTAAACTATGAGAGCTGAATAGTGCAGGGGTAGGGGTTGTGCAGCCCCTTGGAGGTTGTTGCATTACAACTCCCACCATTGGCTGTGCTGGCTAGGGCTGTTGGTAACTGCAGTCCAACAAAATCTGGATGGTTATACAGTTCCATAGAGCCAGCATGGCATAGTGATTTGAGTGTTAGACTATGGCCATTTCTGCACTAGAGTGTTATAGCACTATGATTCCTCTTTCAATATTCTGTGGAATCCTGGGGTTTGCAGTTTCGGGAGGGGCCAGGTGGCCCCTCCCGAAACTGCAAACCCCAGGATTCCATAGGATGTTGAAAGTGGAGTCATAGCGCTATAACTGTCTAGTGCAGAAATGGCCTATGGCTCTGGAGACCAGGGCTCAAATCCCTGCTTAGCCATGGAAACCCCCTGGGTGACCCTGAGCAAGACACACTCTCTCAGCCCCAGAGGAAGGCAGAGGCAATCCCCCTCTGAACAAATTTCGCCAAGAAAATCTCATGATAGGTTCCTCTTAGGACTGCCATAAGTCGGAAATGATCTAAAAGCAAACAGCAGCAGAGCAACAACAACATACAATTTCTACCGTGGGGTAGTGAAATACGCTAATTATACTCATCTTAAATCGCAGTCCTAAAGTGTGTAATCTGGCTATGTAAGTGGTGCACCTTTGCACAATGTGGTGGCCAATCATTTTAGCTAATGTATCTTTGGCCATTTCTGCGCTATACTCTATAGCACGATTATTCCACTTTCAACATCCTATGGAATCCTGGGGTTTGCAGTTTCGGGAGGGGCTGAAACTGCAAACCCCAGGATTCCATAGGATGTTGAAAGTGGAATAATCACGCTATAAGAGTGTAGTGCAGAAATGGCCTTTGTTCTGGCATACCTGTTTAGTAGCTATTTGGTTATTACTTAGGTCCTGGGCAGGAGTACTGGTGAGAAGGCCTACAGAGCTTTGGAACAAAGGGAGATAAATTTGACCTTAAACTCTGGATTCTGAAATGAGGGAGAACAGAGAGCAATGTCATGGCCGCCAACATTTCACAGATGTAAAATGGGGCATGTGTGGCCAAGTGACATCAAGCTATGGTTAAAAGGGCAAAAGTTTTTAACAGGGAAGAACAGGAACTAGGAGAAAATGCAGCAATTTGTTTTCACCTGAGAAGGGTAAGATTTCAGCCCCTCCTCTTTTTCTCACTCTCCTCAGTTAATTGAGGCAATTTATTTTTCTACAATACTTTGAACTCAATTTGCAGAAACAGAAGTAAGCTGAAGACAAAAGGAGAAAGTGGAAGGAGGACAGAGAGAAACTGGGACATCTAAAAATAGCTGAAAAAATGGGATGACAAAAGATTACAATGGCCCCTTTACTTTTGTGAGGGTTTGGGTTGCGAAAGTGGAAAAGCTGCAAATGACTCCCCCTGCAATCTCTCTTCCATTCCCTTCCGGGGCTCCTTCCTCCAATTCCATTGTCATTTGGTCTTCCTTCTTCATACTGGGGCCAAAAGCATGGCGGAGGAGCTCCAGAGGAGAGAAGGAAGGCCTCTGCATGTCTTCTTCCCCATTCCCTTGCCTTTTGCTTCAGCATGCATTCTCAGCACTGGGGCCAAAGCCAAGGGAATGGAAGGGGGAGCTCAAAGGGAAGAAGGAAGGTACATGCATGCCTTCCTCCATTCCCTTCCCTTTTGCCTCAATTCATGTTTTCAGGGCTGGAGCCAAAGGCAAAGGAATGGAAGGGGGACATCCAGAAGAGAAAAGGAAGGTTTGTGCATGCCTTCCCCCCAATTCCCTTGCTTTGGCCTCAGTGTGTGTTCTCCACACTGGGGTCAAAAGTACAGGAATGAGAGGAGGGAGCTCTAGAGAGGAGAAGGAAAGCACCTGCATGACTCCCCCCTATTTCCTTGCCTTTTGCCCAGGTGCACTTCCCTTCATTCTTCACACCTAGCAAAATGCAAATGAATGGGAGGAGGAGTGGAAGCATGTTTGTGCTTTAAGAATAATCAAATTTGTGGAAGTCAAACCCATGAATGTGGAGGGAGGACTATAATTTGGACTGTTTCTGACAAATCTGAACAACTGGAGGCTATGCAATATCTGTTAGGCTGACTAGGCATTGGTTCAGTTTTGAGATGATAGATGATTGCACAGATAAAGTTCAGAGCTGGATTCTTCTAGTGGTGTTGGGTTCAGAGTCTATCCTGGGAAAATCCTATGATCACATCAATGATCCCAAGACAAAAGGAGATGTTATTAACCTCACCACCATCACCACCACCACCACCACTGCCACACACTTGCCAGCTATAAGCATGGGATTACATTTAGTTGGGAAGTCCAGAGCTGGGGAAAGGAGTTCATAAGAGATAAGGAAGTTTGAGGAAATACAGAGAAGCTTCAGTTCTTTTTCACTGGATTCCCACTGGAGTTTCAAAATTCTCCTTTTCACATTCAGGCTGCCATTGTTTTTCTGGTGCCTTTTGGGGCTTTGACTTTTGTCTCAAACACAGGAGTTACTTTGGTTTTAGATATAATTTTTTAAAACTTACATTGATTAACTATGGCCCTTTTTGCGTGGCATTTTCCATGTGAAAGAGGGCCTGGAGTGTCTTGTGATTGTGAGAAGTGATCTGCATGACGCAGTCACAATCGCACGATGCTTCAGGGGCCGGCAGGCGCTGATCGTGCACCTTTTCACTTTCATCTAGAAGCCAAAAATGGTGCGCAGTTGCGCATTGCTCCTGGGCCCCACGCACACTTACCTGATGTGCGGAGACTCTGGAGCTGCGCTGGTTGCACTTCCTGGCCCAGCACAGCCTGGGAAACTCCCAGGCTGTGCTGCGGAAGGAATAGCGGGGCTTTTGCATGAGCAGGCACCTCGTGAGGAGCTGAAGGACCCCGGACACAAGAGCCTCTCGCCGGAGGCTGCTCACGTGATCCCCACACCCCAGCGCCGGAAGAAGGTAAGGTCTATGGGCCTATGAGTTAAGATTAATTTGTACTGAATTCTCAACAGATATGGCATAATTCTGATTAATGTTTGTTATTTTTTGAGATTGTTTTTCTTTCTGAATTAGGCTACACATATTTTTGTGGTTTCCTAGTATTATTTGGTGTTTGAGTTTATCTTTACTCCTGAACATGAAGAACTTTGCTTTTAGATTGCACTACTTTTTTTATCAGAACTCTTCTTTACTTTTTACTTTTTTCCACAGAGTGAGATTTTGCTCAGGCTAAATTTATGGCTGATGGACAGCTTTGAATAAATTTGGATTTCCTAGGTTTTCCTCTCTTGCTTCTCTGTTTCCTGGTGAGGCTCACACATCTCTACTTTATTTATTTCAACGTTTTCTTAAATGCTTAGTTGGATTAATTTTCTGTTTAGCTTCCTCTGTTTTGGATTTGGGACTTCCATCTAAGATCACATGAGCCTACCTCTTTTGATGGAAGAATTAGTTGTAAGTTTTTCTTCATCCATGTTTATGTCAGGGAGGGACACTTGTAGTAGCTACGGTCAGGAGAATGAAGGCATTGTACCTCCTGAATAAGAATTTTGGTTTCCAATAATTTTTTCCTTTAGCCTCCAAATTGCAGTAATGTAGAACTTCAGCTGAGCATCTAGAAATACAGTTTAGGCATCCAAATTAAAAGGGCAGGCAAAGTCACCAAGGGAATGTGAACACAGCAAATATAGGAGTTGTAGGTGTGAATGATTGGCAATAACTCACTGTCTACAATCCTAGCAATCTGGAGACTGAAGGAGAACTTAACAGGAGTGTGTGTTGGCTTTTATCTAACTGTAGCTAATTCTGGATGTTGCACATAAAAACCACTTCATTTTAATCCATGTTGCTCCACACTTTACTTTCTGTTTAATTATTACATTATATTTTCATTAAAATGTATTTTTATGGAATACTTTTAAATCCCCCCATTTCTTTAATTTCACATTTATCTCATGAATCTGATTGTTTACATTCTGTGATTTAAAGACAAGTTTAAGATGTAATATACTTGTAAATACTGGGTCAAACAAAGTGGGTCCTACCAAGAGTGAGACTGCGGCTATTTCCACATGAGCCTGTTATAGTGGTATAATTCCACTGTCAACATCCTATGGAATCCTGGGGTTTGCAGTTTCAGGAGGGGCCACTTGAGCCCATTCCGAAACTACAAACCCCAGGATTCCATAGGATGTTGAAAGTGGAATTATACCACTATAACAGGCAAGTGCAGAAATGGCCTGAGGCATCCAGGTGACAGACCCTAGAGGCTTAAGCACAAAAGACTTGGGAGGACAGAACTGTGTGACTTGTCCTGAGCCTACAAAGCAGAAAAGGATGCTGTAGTGTCAATTAGTTTTGCTGTAAGATTCAACTGCTTCCCCAGATTAATGGCTTCTTCACATTAAATGGATGAGAGTCACCATTTTGTCTTTCACCCAGTGGCTGCTGATGGCTAAGATAACATTTGGGCAGTGAATCCAGGTTTTAGCTCAGGAATTAAGGGAGTTATCCAAGGTGTTGACTCCTATTCCTCAAATAGTTCAGCATCCTAGATAGCTCTTTAAAGTTCAGACTAAAACCTTGAATAGATTCACTGTTCCTTGACCATGAAAGTCATCCATCACTATTGCCTTCACCTTAGGCAGCCTTGGGGCTTAATAAGAACATCTCAGTTTCCCTATAACCCCATTCTTGGTTCTGATATGCACAGTCCCCTTGGCTATTTTCCGTTCTTCTCCTGAATAAAGAAGTTAATCATTCTGCACTAGCAACCCCTGAGGTGTTTCCTGTATTTCAGAAATGGCTGGAGGCAGAGGATGAGGTTGCGGGGAAGTGCCTTTGGTCACGTATCTGTGTCAAAATATTTTAGGAACTCTGTTGAAGAAACTGCCTAAGGGGTTAAACTGCTTTAGGATACTCATTTCTCTTAAAGTGCTAAAGTTGAACTTCTAAGTTTCTAATCAAAAGTTGAAACCAGATGGGAGAGACATGCCAAGATTAATATGAAAAGTATGTTGCCGAAAGATCAAATGAAAGAAAAAGCTGAAAATGTTTTCAATTGAGTGGAGCGTTCCTTTGCAACAGATTTATGCAAAACCAAGCTGGTAGGAGCCTCTCTTTCCCACACAGGTGACAATGAATTCAGTGCTGAAGGGTGGGACAGCATGAAAACAGCAGTATGGTCACAGTGCTAGTATTTTTTTCTCTTCTTCTGGAGAATTCCCTAGACATGGTGCAATGTATGCGTGCGTTACTGGCATGATTCCTACTTTTCCGTATTAGGAAAAGGATTGCATGGATGTAAAGCCACCCTACACTAGGCTTAAATGAAGTGCTGTGGTTTCATATGGAGTGGGCATATTTCTGTTGCTGCTTCAAGAGATAACCTAGCATAGCAAGGAAGGAGAGTATGAGCATCATGTGGTAGCTGAGAGGGGTGCAATCTACTTTGTAGATGATGTCTTCATTTAGGGTGAGAATCATCAGGCCCGCTAGGTGTTGCTGAACTGCATTTCCCAACAGTGTAGCCCAAGGTGGGGTATGCTGGGATTTGCAGTCTAACATCTGCATGAGGTCCTGAATTATGATCCCAAGAGTCCCCATATTCATTGTTTAAAGGTTGCTTCTAGATGGAGAGACGTGCCACTACCAGCTTAAAAAACAAAGCAAAACACCATGTACCTATCATTATGCCTTTTTGTCACTGGCCCTTTCCACACAGGGCTTTTTAAACGGTGCAGAGTGACCTCCAATGGAGGTCTTCTGCACCGTAGAGTGGACTGGGGCGGACTACTTTTTGCAGTTCTGCATTTCAGTCCACTCCGGAGCGACCGGAACTGGTCGCGCGGCGTGTTTTTTAAAAACCTCTTTTTAGAAGTTTTTAAAATGCATGGAGTGCGCGACTCCGTGTCGCTCTGTTGCCACGCTCCGGTGCAGATTTGCAGGCGCACACTAGCGCGTGCCTGCAGATCTGCTGGGGGTGGGCTTTAGGCTGGCAAGCTTCTCCGGTTGGTGGAGAGCCTCCACCAACCAGAAGCCACCATTTTGGATGCTGGAGCAGTGCGGAGCAATGAGCTCGCACTGCTCCTCGTCTCGACGGACTCAACCAGACACCAAAGAAATCCAGTGAGTCCTGTTTTCGCGCGGTTCCTTTCCCACATGCGGAAAGGGCCATTAACAGAACTTCATTCTGGTTTTTTCCCCCTAAAAGATGGAAGAAGAAACGGAAAACATGGGACAGTTACTAAGGGAAGATGAATTTGTGCACCCACTCTACAACATTTCATGTTTCAAGCAGGACCCAAGGTTGGGAAAGTTCCTTTTTTGACTACAAAATCTCAGAATCCCCCAGCCAACATGGTAACTGGGAAGGCTGGAAGTAACAATTCTAAGTTCTAAGCAGGTTAAAAGCCTTGTCTTCTGTTTCAACAAGAATGAACACAGTTCCTAGGAAATTTCTAGATATTATAATTATGGAGGGAAAAAGTTGAAAGTGACAATAGCATCAGTGGCATTTGTCCTATGGCTTAGATGTGTCTGTACGTACCTTCAGTCTGCCTGTTGGCTTATGGTAACGCCATGAATTTCATAAGGTTTTCTCAGGCAAGAAATGCTCAGGGGTGATTTTGCCAGTTCTTTCATCTGAAATATCACTTACAGCATCTGTTATTCATTGGCAGTGTTTCTTCCAAGTACTAACCAGAGCTGACCCATGATTCTATGACTCTATGCCCTGCTTAACTTCCAAAATCAGACAGGATTTGATGCCTTCAGGTGTTTAGGCCATATGGCTTATATACCATATAACTAATGAAGCTGATGGACTTCACCATCTTGGTGCTTTGTAAGCTCTGAGTTGTATCAGACCTTTTTCTTACATGTAAAGTCTATATTGATGAATAGAATACTCAGTACTTGAAGTTAAAAACAAAATGCTGGCTCTTGGATGAAACAGGCCCAAAGATGGGGGAAGCAGGTAGGACTGAAGGGATAAGACCCAGATTGGGCACAATGCAGAAAAAAGTGCTCTAAGCATGTAAGACATACAGCTATTTCAAGTGCTAACAAGATGCTAGGCCACAACTAACCTGTACAACCCAGAGTACAATTGTCACACAGGCAAAGTACCAGTGAACTGAGAAACTATTCCAGCTTTGGGACATGTTGCATGGGGCCATATGGAACATCTTTCATATGTTCCATGGCTCCTTCCTTTGGTTTCTTTTGCTTTCTCCCAGTGATATAGACTTGAGTTGATAGACTCTGACTCAAGTCGAACTCACATCACTTCAGTGACAAGACTCAGCAATAAATGAATCACTGATTTGACTCGACCATGATTTGTATATTTTTAGTGACTAACTTGTTGCCTTTGGTTCTGTAACATAACCCATTCATCCAGAAACATTATGACTTTGAATAAGGCTTCCATCTCTTCTTGCCTACTAGTCATGTGACAATCTGTCTTGATCCCAAAGCCTGGATGCTTTTCTTGGATGGGAGCAGCAAGTGCATTAGGCAATGGGCTTGAGGCAGGGTTGAAGTCTACTTAGCAACCTGTCTCTGTTACATATTGGAGGAGCCTTCTAAAAGTTTTCCTAATAGTGGAAGGCAAGCTCCTCCAGAGTGCAGGGCACATTTCTCAGAGAATAGCAAATATGATATGAAACAGGCTTGAGGAGGAAGCATCCTTCCTTTTAAAGCTTTTGAAGTTTCAGTAATGGGAGGTAAGAAGGATTCTTTTTCCTGCTTCCGAAGCTGCAGATTCCTTTGTGCTCATTGGCACAACAGCCTCCATCCTGGAGTAAGAAGGATCCTATTCCTCACTTCCAAAGCTGCAGATCCTTGTAAGCCCATTGATCCTCTCCTCGTACACCCCACCACCTCTTTTTTTTATTACAGTTGACTCCCACACTTGAGACTTGACTTGAAACTTGACTTAAAAGTACCTTGCAAGGACTTGAGACTTGACTTGAGACTTGGAGTAAAAGACTTAAATACATCACAGCCTTCTCCTTGGTTCACTCTTGATTCCCACGTGTATGAAGCAAATGATCATGCTCAAAGCAGTTCCAGTTGTCTATTACTCTGGGTTTGAAGGACTGAAGGGCAGTACACTTTGGCTTTTGGCCTCAGCTGGAGATCCAAGGGCCCCACTGGGAGGCCTTCCTGTAAGAATATTATGGCAAAGCAGATATCATACTCATTCTCTTCCATTAGATTGTGAAGGACCAGAGCAGATAACTTGTTTGTTTCATCCTGCCAGAAAGGACACCTATAAGGAAGTCCCTGAATTTGATTTGTTCCTCTTCTGTTCAATTTTTTTTCCTGTTTTTAAATGCTCTGCAGGATTCAGGAAAGATAACTCTTGTTACTGATATTTGTAAGCCTCTCTGGGAATCTTATGCAGCTGAAAAACAAGGTAAAAATTCTTTAAATGAATCCATAAATAAATGGGATACTGCCTCCCACTGCCAAAAACCATAGCCAGAGCTGAGAAAACTGCCTTTCCTTTTTCCTGTCTGACAAATGGTGTTTCAGAGCCTTTAAATCATATCCATTTTTTCTTTTTTTCTGGTTTGGTAGAAAGTTCAAAGCCAACTGGCTGGAATACTTGGGCTTATCATATATCCTAAGACATGCTAGGATTGTTCTCTGAAAATGAAATGGATAAGATTGATGGAATGGTTCAGAATATTCATCGCTGTCATCCAAAAACTTGGTATCCTCCATTTTCAGGTGAGATATTTTTCAAAATGAGAAATAATTAATAATTTAATGCCAGACTTCAACATAATTATGTCTTTTCAAGATGACCCTTGGAACTAAAAACCAAATTGTGTCTCCCCCACACCCAGTAGACTGGAAATCATTGATCTTCCATTTGTATATGCAAGCCTACTTGGAGTGGTTCAGAATTCCTTTTATATTATCCTATATCACCTTTTGTACTATATATACAACATAGACCAGGGTCTTTTCACTGTATACAATTAGAGTGCTGTGATTTCATTTTAACTGTCATGGCAATATTCTATTGAATACTGCTATTTAAAATATTCAGCCAGAGAGCTCTGGTGTCTCACAAAATTATAAATCTCACAATTCCAAAGGATGTAGTCATGGCAGTTAAAATGGAATTATAGTACTAGAATTGTGTAGTAAGAACAAAACTTGGGCTAAAGGATTTTTTAGTGACCACTGTTACCCTGAGTTCTGGGGGTCTCATGAGGGACACCTAAATGCTCTCCAAATTACATAAGTTGGGGAAATTAGTCAAAAAGCACAAGTTAGCAATACGAGAGGCAGGGCAACATAGCGAGATCTTTTACCCAGCGTCTACAGGGTCAGGCCGAGTCAAGGAGCAAACAGAAGTGACATAATAATTGTTGTTTTTATTAAAATACAATCAAACAAGTGTATGCAGCACACTAACACAGATAACTATAGAAATAAAGGTTGGAGTTGGATAGAGGGATTTTGAGAGGAGGTTTTTGGTATTGGAAATACTGCACCTGTTCTGAAGCCCAGGTAGTCTGAAGCTAGAGTTTGTGGATATGAAGGTTCTCCGCACGTGGGACTGAGGGGAAGGCTCGCCAAGCAAAGCGGCAGCAAGGCGGTATGGAAGTCGGGAGTGATCCAAGGAAGCTCTCAAAGTCAGGGGTTCTTATAGGGGAAAATGTGACCATAGGTTAGTCCGTACTTGGGGGAAACAATGAATTTCGGGCTGGAGACAAAGCCTCCGAAAGGTCAGAATTTAGCATGATTGAGTTAAGTCTGAATTGCCAATAGGGTAGCCAGTATGCAAACGCAGAGTGCTTGACGCTTGGGTATTCAGCTCATCAAGCTGCCTGCTCGGGGCAGGGAGTTCTTTGTAAGTAGCGTGCATACATAATATGGTACTTGCCTTGAGGTCTCCTGAAGCGGCAGTCTGGCTATTTCTGGCCTGCCTGTATTTGTTTGGAATATTACAGCGATTAGTGACCGAGCCTGTTTGCGTGCTTGTCGGGGGGCCTCGCAAGCACGTGGGAAGGAATGGGTGAGGAAGGCCAAATGATTGATATCAAAATGATATCTGGTATCCCACAAGTCTGGGCTAGAAAACTGCGGTAACACCACTCTCAGGCTGTGGAACTCCATACCTAGGATAATTAGGGTTCCTCCATTCACATTTTCATTCAACAGGCAAAGACCTACATATTCAGGCGTGACTTTGGTAGATGATCAGATTTGCTGTGCAAAAGGCTTTTAACTAGGTGTGTTTCATGTTTATTTTTATTAGGAAGTTTTAAAATTGTGTTTTACGTTGTTATGGTTTTCTATCTTTTATATTTTAATTTCATTTGCTCTAATTATAAGCCAGCCCCTTATTGAAATATTTATATGCTGCCCTGCCTCATGAGATCTTAAGGCAGTCTACAAATGAAATCACTTTGGATAGTTTTAAAGATCTTTAAAGGTAAAACAATAAAAACTATTTAAGCAATCTAAAAACACATTAAATTATTTTTAAAAAGGGAAACTAGCTTGAACGGTTAAAACAGTTGAAAACTACATTTGTGTACATTTTGTAAGAATTAGTTAGGCTTTAAAAAATAAAGTGTCACATTTTAATTTTGTGCTATACTTAAGCCAAGGTTAATACTAATCAGGTCTTCAAGAGCAAGACATTTCACAAACAGACAAATCAAATAATTAAAATTATATATATATCTATATATGCGCGTGCGCACACACACACACACATACAGAATGAGGGGACATAGCAACAGGTACTCATCAATTGATGGTAAACATTAAATTCATTCTGGTTGAAAAATATAGGGTTGGGTAAAATTCCTACTCAAGGGTCTGTCTCCCCCACCCCCCACAAAAAAGGCCAAAGAGTCTGTGTGAATTAGTGTGTGACATAAGGTAGGCAGCTAAATATTCCGTATAGGGTAATGGAAAAGACAACAAAAGAACAGTTAAATGCCCCCTCCTCAATAGTGTATCTTTATTCAGAGCTCTGGAATCCTCCTCTTCCTTCTTTGGAGAATACATGAGCAGAAAAACAAAGTCACAGAAAAGCCATGGTCAGATTATTCAAGAAAAATAAGAGAGGCTTGTTCAGAGCCAAAAATGAATTTTGGCTGCTCCTCCACTAGGAGTTTTCAGAATTCTATTAATATCCCTAGCAAATGGCCCTTGGATGTTGCTTGTGCCGTGAGGCAAGATTGCATGGGAGCACAGGCAGGAGCAGACTTACATGGTTTGCTGAGACACTCCAGCAGCCAAAAGCAAAGATGTATCTCCAGAAACAAATGATAAAAGATACATCTCAGGTAATGAAATTGTCTTGAGGGCTACCCACGAGAAGTTAAAACAGCAAAGCTATGACTAATAGCATAATAACATCATGCTTGTCTGCAGTACCTTTTTGACCAGGTTAACAAATGTATGTCTCACCCTGTATGAATCAGATGTGATTCACTGTGTATTCTGAGTAAAAGTGATTCTGTGAAACCACAGTCATATCTTTCTGAAGAGGCCTGAGGCATCTGGGACCATTTACCTTTCACCTGCATTGCTTTACCTAATGAGATGAGGAAGAACAATAGAAAGAATTAATAGCACCTTATTTCAGTAATCCTTAGAACATCCAGGCATGTAGCTTCCTATGTAGACTATCCCAGGTTCAGTCCCTGACATCATTACACAGGACTGGGAAGAATCCATCTGAAAAGTGCAGATTGGCTTCTAGTAGTCCATTTAGATCAGAGGTTGCATCTTCCATAGTTTGCAGGGGGGACACTGGCCCTCTCAGAATCCATTTGGGTCTTATCACTGCCAATTATGCTACCAAACATAGTTCAAAGCCACCACTGCATGGAAATATTATTTTCTAAACAAACAAGTCTATTTCCTGTGCTGCATAGAATCATAGAGTTGGAAGAGACCCTGGGGCCATCCAGTCCAACCCCTTGCCCTGCAGGAACCCACATCAATGCACTCCCAACAGATGGCCATCCACTCTCTGCTTAAAAACCTCCAAAGAAGCAGACTCCACCACACTCTGAGGCAGCATATTCCACTGCTCAACAGCTCTGACCATCAGGAAGTTTTTCCTGAGGTTCAGGTGGAATCTCCTTTCCTGCAACTTGAATCCATTGTTCCTTGTCCTAGTCTCTGGAGCAGTGGAAAACAAGCCTGCTCCCTCCTCAACATGATATCTCTTCAAATATTTAAACATGGCTATCATGTCCACTTTTAACCTCCTTTTCTGCAGATTAAACATACCCAGCTCCCTAAACCTCTTCTCATAGCGCATGGCTTCCAGACCCTTCACCATTTTGGTCGCTCCCCTCTGGATATGTTGTAGCTTATCAATATCCTTGAAATGAGGTGCTCAGAGGTAGTCCGCTTTGAGACAGATTTCAAAGGGAATGAAGATTTGTAAATCTAATGGCTCATTGACTATCACAGGAAATATGAAAATAGCAACAACTCTTGTTTCCTTTGCTACATACAGATAGCACTGGCAGGTGTAGTAGACCCTTAGAAAGAAATTATATCTGTCACAATTCAGATTAGTGGGAGCAAGTTTGTTTGGTTGTTTTGGCTACTCATCTTTGGTTTTTGTGCTACATTTGTTTTTTAATTGGAACTGCAAATAACATCTTTAGGTTGCCTCCAGATGGAAAACATTTCTTGAAGTCCTGTTCCTATACACGTCCTGTTTTTATTTTGGAGATTCACATGCCATTTTTTTTCCAAACAGAAGTATTTCATGTGAGCTCCTGGCATTACCAAAGACTTTTTATTCCTACTTCCCAGGTTGGTTCAAATTAGCACAGTACTTTCCAAAATGTAATGTACCAGTTTGTTGCCTTCTGTGCTTCTACTGTCTTGGAGCCAGTAAAGATAGCCATCAAGTGAGCATAGCTTTTGTTTCCAGGACAGAGATTCAACAGAGAACAGGTGAGGGAAAGAGGAATGTTAGCACTAAAACAAAATGTTCCTAATGGTTTACCAGTATAATATTGCTAAAGCACTTTAGCACTTTGACTATAAAACTCCTCAATGATGATGATGATGATGATGATGATGATGATGATAGCAACAACAATAATAATAAAAAGCTCACTGAAAACTGGCAAAATTCAGTTTCTGAAATGTTGTATTAGATTGGGTGTGACATATGATCAGTGAGAAGGGAAAAAGGAAGGGCACAAGTCAGAGAAGAAGAGTTGAAAATCCAAAATATTTAACGAGAGAATACAAGATTCAAACCTGTAAATATGCAGGTACAATCAAACAAAAAGAATTGCAAAAAAAAAAAAAAAAAACTTTGGAGAAATCTGGTTAAACTTTTTATTTCTTGACAGAACTGGGAGATACTTACTGGTATACCTGCCTTTTTTTTAGGGCACCATGGTGGCAAATTTGAGACGAATGGGTGGAGAGATTCTTGTACAAGAGGAATTATTCCATGAGGAAGGCATTCAAAAACTATTATTTTTCTGCAAAATCTATTTCCTGTGTGGAAAGTGTGGCAGAAATGTCCTCACATTTCACAGAAAAATTATATGATTTGCATTGAAAACATCTTTTTCTGCAAATAAATGTTTCTTAATTACCGTGTCTGTGAAAATGACAGACAGCACAGAGGTGGTGTTACATTACAAACGTCCAGTGTTTCTGAAAGATAGTTGCAGCAGTTCACTTGGAAATGGGGGAGCTTAGTTTGCTTCCCCTTCCTTGTCCCTGTGTGTGTTTGCAATTTGCATAAGCATGGCACGTGTGGTGGAATTATTTCCAGACCAGAAAACTGGAAAGTTTCAGGATAGGTGCAGGGGCTAGGGAGTTATGGTTCTAGTTAAGGATTTTTTTAAAAAATAGTGAAACATGAGGACAGTGAACAGAAGTATGAAGGAGAAAGTTACTGCTGCACCCCCAAGCATAGTTACTGAAGAGCCCCTTGTATAATGTCCGCTATGATTAGAAGGACCTATCATTCACTCTTCACTCTCTCCTTCCTTTTTCTCCTCCACTGCCTGCATATTTTTTATGGTTTCAAAGTGTGAACTAAACATCAGGAGTACTCCAGCATCAGTTCTATAGCATGAGAGGAATGCTGCTTTACTGCAGGGCGTACCCAGATGAGTAGTAGCTGGTGCTTTCCCTGTCAGTGGGACAGTGAATCCACTTCACTTTTAGCCTTAACTTCAAAAGGAGTTATCCACAGTGCTGAAATCTGTCCCCAAAGTAGGTTCAGCATCTCAGAGAGCTCCTTCAAAAATTGAACTATATGCCAAAGTGGCTGCATATGGCCAACAATTCTCACCCTGGACTAGAAGATGAATAAAACAGTCTAACTTATAATAAGGTAGCTTGCTTTGTTCCTATGGGACAAGACAATTGTTTACTGGGTGGCATCTTACCATAGCTGGCACACAATAATGTGATTATCTATAATGTCCACTGACATTGGCAAGATAATTTCACCATTCCTCTACTTCTCTAGATTCTGATTAGATGCCAATGTGTGATAAAATTCTTTTTTTACCATGAGAGAAGACACTTTGAATTGTCTGTTGTCTGCACAGTTGCATACCTACTGTGATAAGCTACAACTTGTTTAATGGTCTTCTGTATTTGCTACCATTATCAAATACACATGTCCTATTAAATCTTCATTTTGCAGAGAAAAAAATTACTTTCCCATCAAACACAGTTTTAATAACCTCATCAGGTTACACATAAAAAGAAGTTTCCACTTTGGGAATCCGGAGTCAAAGCAGCTTTTTTCACGTTGTTTCACTGAGCCAGTTACTCATGATGTGTAATGGAGATGATTAATACTAGTCAGTCCAAACACTTGAGTCATAGCTTACCTTTCTGCTCATGTAATAACAGGATGATGCTCTCAGATGCTTAACTTGAACTTGATGCCAGCAACCTAACGGCTGTCTTAGCCACATAAAGGAAGAAAAGTTCCTTGTAATAAAGTATAAGACAATGTGGCTGAGAGGGCTATAAATGTGAACAGACCAACAGTTGGCTTCAGCTTTAGGCTGTCACTGACTCCTAACATTTGTGGTCTCCTTCCTTTGCTGTCTCCTAATTTCCCTTGGCGTCTAAGCAATTTTTGACACATTATTTGTAGAACATGAAAGTTTGCTGAATGCTATGCATTCAGCTGGGAGCCTCACAAAAATTTTCCTGAGCCTTTCTGCCCAGAGGGAAGAGGACGTCTGAGAGGACTGATAGACAATTCACTCACTTTGGTCTGACATTTAGGTAATTGTTTAACCAAAAGTGCATATATTTATCCCAGAACAAATATCCCATATTTATGACTCTCCTCCAAATGATTGGCATATCCTTGTTTCATGGCACTTCCTATTTATATAACTCAAAGTCCTCAATGGAGCAGCCACCCTGGAGTTCATATGGGAGACCAAAACCTGATTCCAAGCTCCAGCTATAGGGAGGTTTTTACAGGCTGGTGCTATGCAAACATTGATAGATCTTGATTTAATTCAAAACATACAAGCTTTGCCTCTAGAAATGCCTTGATTATACCAAGGCATGGTATAAGAGGGTGGGAACTGGCTTTTGCTTTAATATCCAGACAGCCGTGTTTATAGTTTGTGGTATTTTGTCACTCTTGATGAAGTGAGGTTAAGGAAAGAGTGTTGCAATTAGGTAGTACTAGGTTCTTCTTTTAATCCATGCCTTCTAACTGTCCAAAATTGGCAGAGACTGTCCCAATTAATCCTCTGTTGTTCCACCTTCCAGCTTCTTTAAGAATGTCCCAGTTTTTCTCTCCTTCTCCCACTTTCTCTTTCAGCTTATTTCAAACTGAGTGCAAAGTTAAAAAATGCAATTAATTCAGCAGAAGAGAGGGGACAGGAAGTGACAGACTCTTGCCCTTCACAGTAGACTCAAGCAAACGCAAACTACTACTGCTTCTCTGAGCTTGTCTGTTGTTTCTCATTAATAAATGTTGCCATCTGGACCACTGTGTTATATTGCTTGGTCATACATGTCCTGGCTTTCATATGTGAAATGGTGCATATGTTAATGCTGCTATGCTTCCTCTCTATTTTAGTGATACTGGCCTAATTCTATTTTCAGCCTTAATAGAGTAGCTGCTCCTCAAATCAATTGGGACTAACCAATAGGTCAATGTATATTACATCACTTACTTGAAAACACACAAAATCAGTCTTGTTGCATTAGCAGGCCCTCCTGCAGTACTTGTGTGGGGTCTTCCCAGAATCCTGCACTGATGGCTCCTCTTTAAGAAAATGTATGTGACAAATGAAAAACCCAACAGAAAACGTGAGGGCACCTAAATCTAACAGCTCTGCTGGAGTAGCTTTCTGTGGTCTTGCTAAGTTGCTGTTTCTGCATCTTAGGCAAAATGAAGTTGCCATCTCAAGCAGTTGATTTTGGGTGTTGTGAAAGAGTAGCAAATTTATTTAATTAATTTATTATTGTTACATTTTCTTCACCAGAGAAGAAAAGTGACTCTTATGGGATCTTCTTCTGCAGGTATCAAAATAAATTGGCTGACCTTGAGTTTAATGTACGGTAGTAGACTGTGTTTATCGTTCCATTTTAGGCAGAAAAAGAAATGTCTTTCTGGTTTAATGGACTTTATACTGGGTCCATGTGCAGATTCTTATTGGCAAGAGATTGGTTAAATGCCTTTTATGCAATAAAAGGATGTTGTGAAATAAATGGCTGGCACTGCAGCGAAGTGGGCTGAGGACTTTAAAGAGTCTGATGAAAGAGGCTGTTAAGAACATTGAAAGCCACCAGTGCAAATCAGCCTCACTGACCCTTGTGGATAAAAGCACTCGTGCTACAAAATTCACTGTTTTTCCTGATGGCGGTAAACAGTGGAAGTGTTATGGCAACAATTCCTAGACTATGTAAGACACATGTGCAACCTGTTCCCATTATGTGACTTGACTCACTTTCTTAAGCTATCAGTTCTGTTTTGAAACTTCTGCTATCAATTTAGTGATTGCCTTAGGACCAGCAACTCAGCATGTTTCTCATCTATAAAATGAGTAATTTTCCCCTAGAATTGTTTCTTCATCCTTAGTTGTTTGATCTTACAATGCATATGTGTGACTTGACCAACAGACTGCAGATTCACTTACTTTCTTACACTGTCTGCTTTCCATTTATATTATTGTTCATTTTCTTAGTATGGTACAATCATACATTGGATGGTTTTGTGATTCATCATCTGTCTGTCTGTCTACATATCTTATTATTATATATATATATTATTATCTTAACAGACAGAATTCTTCTGGTGCCTCACACATGCATAAGTTCTTCCATGGAGGTGCCTTGGCACTTTTTGTATTATACAGAATGTCTACATTCAGTTCAACATTGCAAAAGCATAATTTCTCATGAGAATGTGCTTTAGGCTGTATGTTCAATTTTGCCACACTGTATTCAACACAAGGGTTGTGTAGCACAATCAATCCAAAATTTTGCATGTGGAGATTTATGCTATGTAACTCAGTTGCAGGATCTTATTATATATATGTGTGTGTGTGTGTGTGTGTGTACACATATGAAACATATATATGAGATATACTTTGCCATCTGGCATGCGCCAGTACCTGGTGACTGATAGTCTTTAAAAAAAAGCTCACTCAGAGTGACAAAATATCACAAATGGTTCCCATTACAGGAGCAATCACACTGAGTTTGCACACCACCCAGATACTCTCTGACCTTTTTGGAGGTGCTTCTATGTGTGTGCTAAGTCCTTATATTAAATGGAAGGCACTGCATTCTAATCCTTATAGAGATGTTCACACCTTTACACTGCTGTGCCTTTAGAGTTCACATCTGATAACATTGTTTGCAATGTTTGTTAACCCGATTCATCACTTTGAAATATCAGAACATTTAGATTACTCCACTTTGCTGTGAAAATAAATAGAAGGAATTTCAGATTGACCTTTGACTCAGAAATGAAGTGAATTTAAACACTGGAGAATAAACAACAAGAAAGCCATGGCCATTTAAGCAGCTATGATCCTCACTGACACCTCTTCCTATTCATGCATTTTGCTATTGATTTGGACTTACTTTTTATAGGGGGCCTTGCTGTGATTCTTTTTTCATAGCAATTTATACCAATAAATATGTATTTATTATTATAGCAAATGAAAAGCTATGAAGGATGGGCTGACTCTGTCCAAAGGTGATGTCCTTGTGGTAGGCTACCACCTCTGCATCACAAAGAACCTTTCCTTTTAGCAAAACCCTGGACATAAGAAACAGTTTGGTGCATCATTTGTTTTTTTTTTTAAATGTCCATAAAGACAAATCAGCATTTATGCTAAACCTCTTTTTTCTACTGCATAAGAAGCCAGATGGCTAGTACCAAGAAGATGCTTTTTCCTAATCTCCCTGTCTTCTTGTCATGTACCTTCAAGTTGGCTTTAACTTAGGGCAACCCTATGAATGGGAGTCCTTCAATCGCACAGGGACAGGGGGGCAGGGAGGGCTGTTCGTCCTGGGCAGCAATGTTTTTGGGGCATCCCAGCCTGTAGCCACGCCCCTGCGGGCTGTGGCCATGCCCCATGCACCCTGGTCATGACCCCACGCACCGCAGCCATGCCCCCATGCACAGTGGCCACACCCCTTGTGCCACAGCCCTGCCTCCTCTCGCCCTCCCTCCACACACTCCACGCTCTGCCACCGGAGTCCTCCAAGAGACCCTGTTATTGATAGTCTTGATTAGGTTTTGCAAACCCAGGGCTGTGGCTTCCTTAATTCAGTCTATCCACCTGTGATGTGATCTTCCTCTTTTTCTGCTCCCCAGGAGAGAGCTACACTGAGACATTGTCTGAAAATACTTTGGCATTGTCACTGAAATGAGATGGTACTGTGGACCCAATCAGATTTGACAAAATTTGTGAAATTTATGAAACGGTGAAAATCATTGCAAAATCTGGTGATGAAAAGCAGTAATTTCTAGGTGCCAGTGAACTACAGCCAAAATATCAGGAAGTAAAGTGAAGTGAACCTTGTAGCCATAATGCAAAAGGAATCCTGGCTGCGGTTGATAATGCCTGCGGCAATACAGTTGAATCCTAAACAGCTTCATGCATGTATCCTCCCGTCTTGAGGCCTTTGCCAAGGGAGAATCAGCACTCAGTGGCTAGCATACAAGCCTCATCAAAGAGTGTGAGTCAATGTCTTCATCACCTGAGAATGAAGAACAATATTACTTTTGTCATTCCCTTTGGAGAAAATGTTGGCGGGAAAAACATTTTGGTGTACACTGCTTTCGTGGGGAAAAAAGTTTTTTTTAAAAAAGCATAAATATTCTTAAAGAAATATGATTTTTTCAGTGTGGTTAAAGTATTTGCAGTGAATTCGTGCATAGCTAGAATATTTTGCATCAAAAGTCAGGGTAGAGAAACAGGCTAGTAGAACAGAATATTTTTTCTTTGAAAATCGACTTGGGAATCAAGGTAGTTTATCATACCCACAGACTCAAGATGGTGTAGTTGTTTGAGCTTGAGCCTAGGACTGTGGAGACCAGGGTTCAAATCCCCTCTCAGCCATGGAAACCCATTGGGTGACCTTGGGCAAGTCATCCTCTCTCAGCGTCAGATGAAGGCAAAGATTAATCCCCTCTGAACAATTTTTTCCAAGAAAATCCTGTGATAGGTTCCCATTAGAGCTGACGTAAGTAGGAAATTACTTGAAGGCATACGACAACAGCAACACTGATCACAGTTGCCCTGGCCCCCCAAAATATAGATAACATTTATTGATAGATCATTTATTTATTTAACATCTTTTTCTCC
This sequence comes from Iguana delicatissima, assembly GCA_948472985.1. NCBI lineage: Eukaryota > Metazoa > Chordata > Lepidosauria > Squamata > Iguanidae > Iguana > Iguana delicatissima. Next base: position 125,844 of record CAOKZL010001836.1, read on the forward strand.
AAAGACAGGATATATATTCTATCCTCCATATTGTTCCCATAATAATGCTGTGAAGAAGATTAGACTTATGGCTGTTGGCTGATCCAGGGTCATCTGATGAATTTCATGGCTGAGTTGTAAAGCTAGATCTTCCTACTTGTAAATCTGTAGTCTAGCCACTACTGTATTCTCACATCAGCCTTCTCAGTGGCTGCTCCCAGTCTATGGAATTCCCTTCCACAGAAGGTCTGGTTGGCCCTTCTCTGTTCTCTTTCCAACAGCAGGCAAAGGTCTTTTTATTTAGGCAGGCCTTTGATTCTTAAATCATGTGGCAGAAGGGTGTCTGAAAGTGACCTACTGTGCTTTTATTTTTTCAAATGTATTTTAAATGTATTCTAATCTGTTTAACTGTGCTTTTAAACAGAATTGCTGTTTAATTGTTTTTAACTTTTGCAAAATATGATTTTTTTCCTGAATGTTTGTAATTATTAAATTATTGTATGGTGCTTTGGTTCTTATATGGAGAAAGGCAGGACATAAATTAAACAAAGAGATAAAGAATCATAAACTGTATATTTAACACAATAATCTTAAAAATATCATTTTTTAAAAAATGCCTGGCCTCTAATTTTTAAGCAATATAATTGTCTGAATGCTGTAATCTCTCCGTCTCTTTCTTTCTAAGCTTTCTATTTATAAACATCTGCAGACTCATAAAAAAAAGCATGGAAAGTAATAAAACTGGTGATGTGGTCACATACATTGGGAAGTACATCAGTGAATAACTATTCAGTGTTTTAGTGCATTTCAGTTAAAAAAATGCATGAACTAGATTTTAAAATATAAACAGAATTCAATAAAAAGCATAATTTACAATTCCAACATATCATATTAATAGAACTGAGCAGTAAGTGCATACAATGTACTGACTTCAATGCCAATAACAAGAAATACTGGAGGGAAAATGTCTCTGTGATGATAACATTTTCATGCTCCTCTGCTTATTTGCAACATATGTGTTCTCAGTTTATCTCATGTTTTTACTTAAAAAAAAGTAAACAAATAGAAAAAATCAGAGGAGCTAGATCATGAAAGCTTCCTGAAGGATGCAAATCTACCGCCTATTACTTATTTTGAATAGTCTCTGTGGCGACAATGGAGGACAGAAATTGATAGGTTACTCAATACTTTCTAAAATAGTGGAGGATCCAGCTACTGTCCTTTTGTGCAAAATCTATACCACAAATAAAACATGTGATATAACAGTGAGCTGACTGGAGCTGGTCTGGCCAGCAGTTTGAAAGTTTTAAGCTTTAAATTTTACTTATTCTTTAGAAACAGAATTGCAGGATGTTCCATTCAGTTCCATACCTTTTCCTCAGTTTTCTCTCCCTCATACCTCATCAGTCAGCATTTCAAGGCCACTGTACATACTCTGTCCTCACTAGAAAATTTAGCACCCTACTTCTTTCTTAGGGTGTATTTAAAGAAAAAAGACTTATTTTTTTCTACTACAGTTCTTAGGTTATCATTCTGGCTCTATAAGGGTGATTGCATAAGCAATAAAACTCACACAATGAACATCAGGGACAGAGGAAATGTGGTGAAGCAGTGCTGGATTTTTCTGTTTGGCTGCATATTGAGAACTTTGCAGAAATGCACAAATGCTTGGTTCAGTAACTGGCATCTGCAGCTGAAAAGACAGTAAGTAGCCACCTTGAGTAGAAGAGAGGCAGGTCAAATAAATGAAATTCTCCAATGTTTGTGCTGGTCAAGTTCAAGAGACTACTATTGGCGGGAATTCTATTAGGGAAATGTAAGTTTCTTTCATATGTATGGATATCCTTTTTGGGGCACTGTATGGGTTGGTATTCTCTCCCTCTCTCTGCAGTGTCAAAGTCCCTCCTGTTTACAGGAAAGCCCTTGAACCCTCCCTGCACTTCTCTTCCATGATTTGCAGTGAGCAAGAAGGCTTAGAGAAGCTTCCAGCTATATCCCCATAGCAAAATGATGACATCAGCAATGAGATCTGCCAGGGTCTTCCAGGGTCTCAATGATGTTGTTATCATTTCATGTCTGGCTATAGAGATGGAGCAAGATGTTTCTCTGAGCCTGCCTGCTCACTGCAAAGCATAGATGGATGTGCCGAGTGGCTTCATGGGTGTATTAGTAAGTTGTGGGAGGTTTTATGGTTCAGAGTAGCACAAATGTGCATGTCAATATTTATGATAGGTTGAGAGGATGTAGGATTGAGCCACACTGTTTGCTTGGGGAGGACTATATCATACCTGTCTATCATGTAGCTGTTAGAGATGAGGAGCCTGTCAGGAAAAAAAAACAGTCAATCATAACTCACCATGACAAATATCATTGGATAAACAAAGATTCAGTCTATACTTTGAGAGTCCAGAATCTTGAATCATACACTTCTCAGTTTTCTATCCAAACTGAATTTTTTTTATTATTATTATTATTATTATTATTATTATTATTATTTATTTATTTATTTTTTTAAAAAATCTCAAGTTCTTCCTCCCATAAATATGAAGATATTTGCCAGTGGTAGAAATTCATTTTTGCATATTAAAAAATGAACTAAAGTGAAATTCTGTATAACACCTCCATGCCTTATAGTATGTTATTTTGCAGACTTTACTACAGATGTTTACTTTTCGAACAATTTTTTAAAATTTGGTTGGAAAAAACAGAATGATACTATTGCTCATACTCCAACACAACTTAAACCTGACACTGATGGGCTTGTGCTAATCTTTTCACCGCTTCAGGCTCTTGGCACTTTTTGAATACAATGAATGACAAATTGCCCAGATTAGTGATCTTAATCTTACTCAACGGGAGGTCTTCCCTATATACTGTATCTGATCAAATATTAAGAGATTGTCAGGAATTCCATCAATGTTTTATCACTCTGGAGTTAAGCAATCAGTCCATTCCAGAGCCTTTGGTCAATCCCATGGGAAAGCCATTACGGCTTTGACCCCTTCAGGGTGCGAAACAGATTATAAGAAACCTAGCTTTGACCCCTAGCCAATTATAATACATAGTATCCTAGACTGCCATTCCACCATGCTACCCTCAGACACTCTGCTGTGATCCCTTCTTCAGGACTTCTAACTATCACCCTTTCCACCCAATCTCTCTTTCTATCCAACCTTCCTTGCTTCGTTTCCAGTAGCCTTGTATGGTTCTTAAGAGTGTCTGATTTCTTGTGTGTTTGTCAATTCAAACAAAATATTTCATTTAACTTTAACTGGAGTCCTCTCTACAGTTACTACTGGTGTCATGGGCTTCTAGGACCTAGACTCAGACTCAGAGTCTGAGGCAGCAGAACCTGCTCTGAGCCCTGACACAGAGACTGCTGCAGCAGACCCTGCAGAGCAGACAGTACCACCACCTGCCCCAGGGACAGAAGTGTCAGTCCCAGCAGGGAGCCCTGCTCACTCTGACACAGAGAATGATCTAGCCGTACCTGCCTTCACCCAGCGTAGACACCAAAAGGGTCTCCTGCGTTGCTCCCAGTGAATTTATGCCAAGCACCAATTAATCAGGTACCAGTTGCGCTGACCTTGGAGCCTATAAGAACTGAGTCTTTCCCTTCTTGCCCTTGTCAGCAATCCACTGACCATTTCTCCCAAGCATGCTTCTGTTTGCTGCCCTTGCCTGTGTTTCTGCCTTTGACTTGTGTTTGTTTTTGCCTGCCTCTGATTTATGGATATTGTTGGGACCCTTACTGCTTTGCATTTGCAAAGCTGTTTCCTTTCTTCAGTAAACTGACCACTTAAGTTACTGCTGAGTTTCTGACCTGTGCTTGTTATCAGCTTCTCCTGGCTGCCAGCCTGGACCATGCTCGGACAACTGGTATACATAAGATAAAATATCCTTCTCTTACCCTCCTCTTGCAGGGCTCCTTTGGGCTGAAATTCCACCAAAGTCTAAGGAGACACTGGCATTGTGGATACACCCCAATGTTCCCCACCTCTTAGAGTAACAAACCAGAGAGATACTGACCTAGGCTTGTTTTCATAAAGCTAAACTGTGATTTACTTATGTCTGAACTGACACACTGGCAAGCATTTGATCATCAAAGCTCCTATAAGCCAATATACTAAGCAGAAAAAAGCTTCCTTCAAAAGTGTAAACAATAACCCAAAGGTGAAAAAACTGTAAAAATTACACCATGAAATCAACTTAGTTTTTATGTTCTACTCTGACTTTCCTGCTTCCAGCACCTGAAATAATAAAGAAATTCAGAGCAGTGCCTTACCTTCATGGAAGGTGGCAGGTGCTTGAATGTTCATTGCTGCTTTGTGCTAGATATTTATCAGCAGGAGATAAACTTCTTAAAGTACCTATAAGAGATGTGCAAATTGGATTACCATATCTGTAGCAAACAACATCTAGATTGTTGTGAGTAGGCAGAGAACAGCCTTGTAGAAACAGTGCCAAATGTTTAGAAATCTTGCATGTGCATTAAGGTTGCAGCTTGTTAGAACAGGCTGAAGTAACAGGGAATTGAGTGATGGGGATTCCTCCTTTCAGAGATCAGAAAGGGTTGGGCTACATTTGTGTTTTCTTGCTGAACAAAATATAGGGGCAACAGATCAATGGGGTGGGTATAGACACAGTTTCAAGCAACTGAAAAAGATGAATTTATTTTTCCAATGAGCCCAGTGCATTTCAGCCTGGTCATATTTAATGGCCTTCTCCAGAGGCTAAGAAAAGATAAAAGAAAGAAAAGGGACACTATATAAACAACAAAAACAAATCAATTGCCCTATGAAGAGGACACGGAAGAAAAGCAGGAATACTTCAGTCTTCATGCTATGTGTGCCATAGTACAACTACTATGAGATTCCTCTCTCTATGCCTTTCCTACTGACATGATGGAATTATCTAGAATAAAAACATTAAGGTCCCTGTGGCCTCTTATAACATTAGTGGTAAGTTATATCACACAATAAAATTGTCATGGTTATGGCTAGAGATTGCCAGCCTAAGAAGCAAAACAGAAACAGCACAGTCTGCACTAGGATAAACTGCAGGGTAATGTGTATAGATGTCTGTTCCCATGGGTCTGAGCAGAACCAGGCAGGGCCCTCAAATTGTCTCAAGTGGTCTCATGTAGACCTCCTTGTTGTTTTTGTTTGTTTTGGCTCATCTGATTACAGGGACACCAAGAAACTCAAATATTCCTTCCATGTGGCGAAACCTAAGGTAAGCCTCAGCGGTTTTTATACTAGTATTTTAATGAGGAACAGTAAAACCTGTAGCTTTTACAAATAAGGCATGCTATGATGGCAGCACGTTGTCCTTGCTGGGGTTACAATTCAGTAGGAAGTGGCAATCTACCAACAAAGCTTTGAAGTACCTTTTTACAAGTAGTGACATTACTTGTAACTGATCATCATAGTCACCACCACCACCACCATTGTCACTGGAGTTCAGAGCTGTCTAGCACAAAAATAAAACAATAAACAATTTAAAATAAATTCAGATTAAAACAATAAATTTATTAAACATAACTTAAAATACTTTAAAAAGCTAAAACTGTTAAAACCATGTACATTGAAAGTAAATTAAATCCCACGATGAAAAGGCATGTCTTCACTTGGTGCTGGAGGAAAACCAGTATTAGTGCCGGTTTGAACCTCCAGGGGAAGGACATTCCACAAATGGAGTGCAACAACTGAAAAGGCCCTCTCTGGTGTCCTTGCACACTGTATTGCCCCTGCTGGTGGGACAAAGCAGAGGGACCCTTGGGCAGGCCTCAATCCTTGTGCAGGTATAGTGAGAGGCAGTCCCTTTAAGACTGGGGTTATGTGTTGTATATATGGTATGCCAGTCAGAAATCTTGCTGCTGCAAGATTTTCAAGTGGATTTTCAAGTGCAGGTCTATATAGAGCACATTAGAGGAGGCTAAGTTATTCACATAGTACTTTTGTGGGAAATGAGGAAGCCATAATACACCTTCTCTGCTCTGTAATGAGTTATGGAAATAGCATTATTACTGCTTCTGATATTCTTCTCAGATAGCATAGTTAGACTTACAAAGAAGCCATATAGGAAGAGTGGCTTGATTTTCTACAGAGAAAGAAAACAAGCAAGCAGTCAGATTGGGATGCATGTGTGGCTAGCCGGTTTCACCTCCATCAGGCTCTGGTGAAGGACCTTTGGGGGGACTCCTAAGCTGGGCAGAGGAAGAGGTAACATGGCAGTAGTGGTGTGAGCAATGTGTAAGGCAATGTGTTACTCTCATGCACCTGGGACCAAGAATGGGTCAGTGGGTAGAATAATGAGGATTGCAGTGCATTCTTTTTTGCAATGTAATATTCCAAGCTCTGAAAATTATGTGTTGTTGGCAATCCTATGGTGAATGACCACATAGCCTCCAACAGTCATGGATCAACTGGGACGGCCATGGTTAGCACTCTGCATTCCTGCATTATCAGCTGGTCTTAAAGGTTACTAGTTTTCCTTTCCTTCTTCCTATCAGCTGTGCAAAGTACTTTGCACTCAATTAACTCAGAAGCAGGAAGCTTGGACTCTTGTTCCAGTAAAGAGGAGAGGAAAGAAGAGGTTGTTGTGTTTTGCCCTTCCTGGTACAGTTACAGCAAAAGTAATGAAGCAAAGAAGGAGGTGCTCCAACCTCCTGGAGGTCTGCACTGTTTCTCTTGTGTGACCCTAACAGCTTTTTTGGTAACCAGAAAAAGAATATACAGACTATACAAGAAATAGACATCCCTGCCTGTGATCTCATTTCAATAACAAAACTCCAAAACTATGCACTAGGCTCTCATTCAGTCTCTCTCTCTTATATATACATAGATCCCTCTTTTAGTGGATTTTAGATTCCCCCCTTTCTCTCCAAATCTCCTAAAATTGGATCACTATTGCACAGAAATATTCCTGATCTGAAATCATTTTGCTGCCCCCATTGATTTTCTCTGTAATTTGTATGTTTTTGAGATTTGCATAAACCCTATATATTATGACTTAATTTTACTGGATTTCTTCTCTCTCCCCTTCTTTCTTTTGATGTGCTAATCCCTATTGGTGTAGAAGAACTGCATAGTGCTATAGAAAAGACACTGTAATTTGTAGAGGTGGAGCTAGTACTGGGGGGGTGTTATTTACTTTGTCTAAGTATCCTGCAGAGCAATATTCCACCCACATTAACAATACAATCCCACACATATGATATGTATTCAGAAATAAGTCCCAATAAATTTAGTGGGGTTCCCTCCTAGGAAATATGTGAAGGACTATAGCTGAATGAGAAATTCTAAAAGGCCATTGGAATGTATGTATTTCTTTACAACAATCATGTTTTTTTCTGGCTATATATTTCTTAATTTCATTATATTAATCTTGAAGAGTTAATGCATTCTACATTATTTCATTCCCCCATCCTAATTTTATCCTAAAAACAACCCTGTAAGAAGCTATAATTGTTTCAAGGGAACTACATTATGGGAAACCTGAGAAGAAGGTGTATGTGTGTTAATACAGATCTCAAGTAGTGACCATGGATTTGAAAGAAAGCTGGAATTTTGAGAATGGTCTAATACAAGGCATTTTGATTTTAAAATAATCATATATGATATATTTATTGTTAATCATGCTGTCTGAAAGGGTATGTGCATGCACACACACAGTATAGTATTTGGTTCTCCCCCCTTCTTTTCAGGCTTTTCTAAACTCTATATCAGAGCTTTCCAAACTTTTCATGTTGGTGACACATTTAGACATGCATCATTTCATGACACAGTAATAAGTAATTCAATAAGTGAAGGTAGCCCCTCCACCCAAGCCTGGCCCACCGCCACCACTGCTTTCAGCAGGGTCTTCCTTGGCCTGGGGTGGTGGCAGCAGCAGCAGCAGCAGGAGAGGCAGCCCCTTCCAGGCCTGGCCCACTGCTGCCCTCACCAGCGTCTTCCTTGGCCCAGGGCAGTGGTGGCAGCGGCAGCAGCAAGAGAGACAGCCCCTCCACCTGTTATGTTCACTTGACACCCCTACACACTGCAGGCGACACACTACTGTGTCATGACACACAGTTTGGAAAGCTCTGCTCTAGATACATTCCAAGTTTCCTTAAAAGAGTAGCTTAGTGTGTTATTTCTCATCAGTAACATTTGCCCTCTTATTGCCTGGCCATCTGCTTGAGCACAATCATGTTGCTTGGTTGCACATTTCCCTATTTTCATCTGTGAAATGTTGGAGAGAATGTGCCTACTCTTAAGAATGTAATTTTCATCGCCAGTACCTTCTGCACTTAATTTCCATCTGACCTCTGTGTTTACAGTCCAACCTCCTTCTCTTTGATTCACCTTCTCAAGAATTCTCCATAGCTGTAGCAAAGGTTGTCAGGATTAATTTAAATCTTCAGAGATTGGGAATAGCCAGCTAAGCTTCTCCTTTTCTGCATATTTCCTTTCTTCCTTTTTTTCCCTGGAAGGTTTACCTGGCTCCCTTTTTTTGCCTATGACTGCACTGGGAGTAGTCTCAAATATTTGGTAAAGTGATGTTAGGATTAGTACTGGGTTTGAACTAACATAAGTCTTCTTCTGGGGTCAGTTTTTAGTATGATAGGTATTTATTCATCATAGATCAAATGTATATAACAGGAGGTGAATTGGCAGTGGTATAATCTAAAGCAGGCCCAAATAATTTGGCCCTAGGACTCATACACAGAACTGATAATAAACAAGCACAGCAAAGAAAATCAGATGCTTGACACCACATATTCTGTGACCTTGACTGTGAAGCATTTTCTCTTAGAAACATAGCCTGGAAGCAGAAGCGTTTGATGCCTTTGGGAAAACAAGGCTAGACTAGAAAGACAGTGGCTGAGCCTCATTGATCTTAAAAGCAAAAAGAGGTTTAAAGAGAAAAAATTGAGGACATCTTGAAATATAAATACATTGTGGTTTTATGCTTGGAAAGGAGGAATGGCAAATGGGAAGCTTCAGATTTTGTCCCTAGGTCTGTGACTGAATTGATGTGGTAACAGCTTAGTATGTATTCTAGCTCTTATGCTTAAATTCTTCATCTGGACACTGAGAATATTAAATACCCACAATCTGCAAAATGATGACGTGTGCTCTGAATATACAGGAATGTGTGTCAAAATACCAGCAGCTCATCCCTTGTATTCATGCCACCCCTCTAGAGAATTTGAATAATGAAGATGAGTCCCTAACATCCCACTTTGGATCATACCACTTCCTGTGTCAGTTAACGTTTTCTCTAATTTTGTGCAATTCACTAAAATTCCTCAAGACAGTATGCAACTAGACTGTGAAATTTTCTTTTGACTTGCTAGCCCTTTCCTATTATCAGCTAATTGCCTGAAAGTTTAAATTTTTTTGACTATGCCTCCATTTAAAAATGTTCAACATAACTTTTACTGTTTAAAAGAGTTAAAACAGAAGATTAATGATATAATATAATATAATATAATATAATATAATATAATATAATATAATATAATATAGACTCATTGGATTGGAAGAGACAGCAAGGGTCATCAAGTTTAACTCCATGCCACCCATGATTGCACAGCTAAAGCACTCCCAACAGATGCCTATCCAACCTCTGTTTAAAAACCTCCAAAGAAGGAGATTCTATCACCTTCTGAGCCTGTCTAATCCACTGCTAAGCAGCTTTTACTGTCACAAAGTTCTTCCTAATGTATATGTAGAATCTCTTTTATTATTATTTGAATCTCACTCTGTTTTCTACATGATGTGTTTACAGGTATTTAAAGATAGCTATCTTACCACCTCCCATTCTCTTCTCCAAGCAAAACACCACACCCAGCCCTTTAAGCCATTTGGGCTTTGTTTCCAGAAACTTTACCATCTTGGCCAACTTTCTCAGGACACATTCCAGCTTGTCAATATCCTTTTTGATCTGTAGTGCCAAGAACTTGACCCAGTAATCCATGTGAGGTGTTATAAAAAAATTATTAGATGTCCTTGATAATTTTTTTTAAATGATAGTTGCCATTAGACTACAGAAATGTTTGAGAGAAGCAGCCAATAGTCAGTGGTAGCCAAGAAAACTTACCTTTTTGGACAGCAGGTTCCAGAAACTTCCAGCAAGCTTAGCCACTATGGGATTCTGCTGGTTATAGTCCAAAAACGTATGGCCTCTCTTCTATTACCAAGTGAAGGTTGTTTAGAGAATCTTCTGATGGTCATGCTGTCTTGCCAGCCCTGGGATTTGTCCAAAAATGTAATTTTTTCTAAGCCGTAAGTACACCAGATGGTCTTGCATATAAAAGGTTGTGATTTCAGTCTGTGGAATCACTATGTTGGGCCTGGAAAAAAGACTTCCATCTAAAACTCCAGAGAGGGAGTTGGTGCCAGTGAGCATAGGTAATAGTGACTTAGGTGGACCATAGTGACTTGACATAAAGTCTTTTCCTAAATAATGAGCTTCTTGTCAGCATGTTCCATGCCAAGCGGTAAAAAAGCATCTTTTAGCCTTTACACTGGTCCCAAAATGGAAGACACTACAAATCCAGACCAACACTGGCCCCACTGTGCAATTCTTCTTTGGTTATGTTCAGTTGAAAGGTTTGTCACTTGCTATTCAGAGTTGTGGTGGTAGGGATTCAAACTCAGGATTGCCATCACCAAAGAAGCAGCAAGACAAGCCAGCACTGCCCTTGCTTCATAAGGTTAATCTTGAAAAGAAGTTCACTCTCCATTATGATCTGAATATCTACTCAGTCTATTACTTACTACATATACAGATATGCTATGCTCACTTCATGGTACCTCTTGTGTTGTGCTGGAAATATACTTGCTTTTTACCCCCATTGTGTAAGTCCCCATTCTCTTCTCCAACTGGAAGGAAAAAAAGGAGCTGTTAAGAGCCAGGAACTTCACTACAGAATGGGTAACTTTAAATTCATATCATTGTGTGTGTGTAGGTGTGTGTGTGTTTTGGTATTTATTTATTTGGTTTGGTTTGTCTCATCCAAACCTAGTTTTCTTTGCAAATAAATCTGCAATGGGTTGTCTCAAGTCAATCTGAAACCACTTGCTAAATATTCTCCATAGTAATTCTATGAAATGAGTTGATATCTTTTGTCCCTGGTTGGTAGTGGTATACCACAGTAACATCAGTAAGTGGAAGGGGAAGAAAAACCCTGACTATTGCAACTAATTTGCAGTACAATGCATCAACTCAGATATCAGTCCCATTGAATGCAACAGGACTTACCTCTGAGTAGGCATGTATAGAATTGCACATAAAAACTAGGGTTGCAGTCTCTGGCCCTTTCCACACATGGGAAAGGAACCGCGCAAAAACGGGACTCACTGGATTTCTTCAGCATCTGGGCGAGTTCGTCGGGACGAGGAGCAGTGCGAGCTCGTCACTCCGCACTGCTCCGGTGTCCAAAATGGTGGCTTCCGGTTGGTGGAGGCTCTCCACCAACCAGAGAAGCTCGCCAGCCTAAAGCCCATCCCTGGCAGATCTGCAGGCACGCACTAGTGCACGCCTGCAAATCTGCACAGGGGCGTGGCGATGGAGTGACACAGAGAGACTTTTAAAAAGCACATTGCGCGACCAGTTCCAGTCGCTCTGAACTGGACTGAAGTGCAGAACTACAAAAAGTAGTCCGCCCCAGTCCACTCCACGGTGCAGAAGACCTCCGTCAGAGGTCGCTCTGCACCGTTTTAATAGCCCGGTGCGGAAAGGGCCTCTATCTGGTTTGGGCTGTAATCAAATACACTTCTACTTAGAAGTAAGTCTCATTCTCCTTCTTTGGAGGTTTTTAAGCAGAGGCTGGATGGCCATCTGTTGGGAATGGTTTGATGGGTGTTCCTGCATAGCAGGGGGTTGGACTCGATGGACCCTGGGGTCTCTTCCAACTCTATGATTCTGTGATTCATTTAATGACCTAAATACCCTAAAGGCACCAGATCCCATCTGGTCTTGGAAATTAAGCACGGTCAGCTCTATTAGTACTTGGATGGGAGACTATCAACAACTACCAGGTGCTGTAGAACTGGCAAAACCACCTCTGAGCATTCCTTGCCTAAGAAAACCTATGAAATACATGGGGTTGCCATGAGCTGACAGGCTCCTTGAAGCCAGTCACACGTGCAAGTCTCATTTAAATCAATGGATCTTAGTTCTTAGTCATGTGGAGAGTTGGACTGTTATCTGAGGACTAAATTTAATCAGCAAGACTAACAGCACACATGTTTATTTTCTTGATGGACTTGGAGGGGCATTGCCTCTGAGCCACCAGGTAATGGGAGCCACATGCCACCAGCTGTTCTTTTTTCATTGCTTATTCAGCTCTTCCACAGTCTCCTTCAGCCTGTGTGTCTGGAAAGGGAATGATGGTGAGCTAAGTGCCAAGCAGAAGGGGTTCCTCCCCACCCTCCACTTTCAAGCCCAAGGCAAGAAGTCTTCCTGTTTACAGCTCCAAGAGCTATTCCTAGAAAGAGACATTTTCCTTCTCCTGGCACCAACCCCCTTACTGAAACAGAGCTCTCTACGAGACCGGCACTGGTTTCCCTCACATACTCATTCTTTACCAGTGCCCTGTTTGTGTTGCAAGAGACAGGCATTATTTCTAAGAATAAAAAGGGTCCTTAATTTGTTGAATCATGAATGATCTTAAACTTAGTTCAAAATTTTTAGAAGCCTCCTTTTTGAGCTTTCAGCGATATATAAATTAATGTAAATTTAATTGATCAATCGGTTGTAAGATGAGAGGATTAATTAAAGGAAATGTTCAATCAGTATCACCATCCATATACTTCCACACAGGATGAGTGAAGCTATGGCCTCTTCTTTGATCAAGGAACACCTCTTTAAGCATAAATTTATTTCATGCACTTGATTCAGCACAAGTATTATTTATGTCAGACACATGTATCCTTCTCTCTTCCCTAGCACTCTAGGGATACTCTTTCCAGGTTTTTTTGCAGACCTAATGATGGAAATAATATTTTGTTCTAATGAAGTGATAGGGAACTATTTTTTTTTTGGCTTGAGGACCAAGCTCCAGGCAAACAAGTTGGGACTACATGTCATCAGTGGGTGGGAGCACAATCTAAAGCAGCCTCAGTAAACTTTCCTAGCCCCCCCATTGATTTTTTTTTAAAAAAGATATCTGTATTAATAATTTCCAAAAACACAAAAGCTCAACAAATACATAAAAGAAAAAAACAACATAAAGAAAACATGAAAGATATGAATTATAAATTAAAAAGTAGAGTCAAAGGAAAGGAAAGGAAAGGAAAAAGGAAGAAAAAGAATCAACTTCCATCTTGCCTTTAAATGGATAATAACAGTCTAATTGATTCAAGCCTCTCAAATATAACATCCAACATTTCTCTTCTTCTCCTCCTGTCAGGTCGCTATGCATCCCTGTCATAATATTAGGAGTAAAGGGAGGGAGAGGACCGTTTGAGGGCTTGAGCATTGTGTATTCCAGTGTATATGCTTAGCAACCTTTGCATGTGGCTTGAAATTAACCATTCCTGATGGATGGGGAAGAAGAAGAAGAAAAGAGAAGGGAGATAAATAAAAGATACAGACTTCCCTATATGGTGAGTAGATAGTTTTGAACCTTACAGATGGAGGTATAAACCTTCTTTACATATCAGGGGGAAGATAATAAAAAATAATAACATAACAAGTGGGAAAAAAAGTTTCCTTACTAGAAATAGTAAATAGGAAAAACCTGTTTGACAATTAATTACCAATATTCCCCCCTTCTTGTTCCCCTCTGAGTTAGTTGCTATGTGTATAATCCAGTGGTTCTCAACCTGTGGGTCCCCAGATGTTCGTGGACTTCAGCTCCCAGAAGCCCCAGCCACTATGGTCAATGCTCAGGGCTTCTGGGAGCTGAAGTCCACGAACATCTGGGGACCCACAGGTTGAGAACCACTGGTATAATCAGTCTGTGGGAGGATTCCCTCTCTATTGCCCTCGCCTGGGGTTTACATCAATAAATTCTTAATTGAGTAGTATAGTATAGATAGCAGATTCACTGACAGCTCCAACAGTACTATGGTTAATAGGTTAATCAAAACATATAATTTCCATCTTGGCTAAATTAAGGGGCCTCCATTAGGATTCTACTTTGACTTCTCAGATAATATAGGACAGGGGGTCAAATAGAAAATACATTTATATTTGTATTCATGTGAACTTGTAGATATTCTTGAAGTGGCTCCCAGTCATTACAGAAATTCTTATCGCTTGTTCTTTTTCGCTTTTTCTTCTCCTTTCTCTCTTCTGGTCCCTATAACTTTTCAATCAAATAGTTTCTTGAGAACGTTACTAAATTGATTAATATAACTATTGTTTCTTCTTTCCCTTTTTCCCCTCTATGTCCAATGTATAATATATATCCACATAATTTGCTCAATTATCCAATGCATGGATTTTGTCATGCATTTGTTATGTTATGTACTATGTCAAACTCAAGTTATATATATAAATATGTAAATATTTCAAGATATTCTAGAATTGGTTTTTAATAAAAATAACTTTTTTAAAAAAAGAAATTAACCATTGCTGAAGGCTAGAATGTATCACATATGTTAAACTGGGCTAATTACTGATACACTGTATCCTATAGATCACTTGCTATAACTTGGTAATTGATGGATGGGGCTCATTGGGGAAAGGTGAAAGTGGATACTGCTCTGCCCAGTGCTGGGATTGTTATGAGAAGGAACTGGGGGAGAAATAACTGGGGAAGGTGTGCAGACAGGTCAACAATTGCCAAGGACAAGACAGGCAGAACCAGGCACAAGCATGGGAAAGGGTTCAGTGGGCATCAGTTACGTCTGGTAATCAAGACCTCTTTACATGCCTAAATTTGTATTGGTAACCTATAGAAGATGTAGATTGTTGTTGTTAATCAGTTTCAGCAACTTCTGTGGAAGTGTACTGTGGTTGCTCTTGCAATCCTTGAATAAACACTACTGTAAATTTCGGAGTGTATTTGTGGATCTAGTACATCCAGTCATTCAGTCCATGACACCTCCCCCAATTCATGCTTTCCAGAAAAGAAAAAGGAAAAGAAATGGAGAAATAACTTTCTTCTGCCAAACCTCAACATATTTAGAGCAACATCTCAGTATTATTATCTATTACCTTGCATTATACATTACATTTACATGGTGACATGCTAAATACTACCTGCAGACTTGATTACATAATATTTTCTCCAGTTAAAACTGTAGATCCATTACATGTTATATACCCTAAATCCAAACATTTCTATACCACTTTATATTGTTAAGTCCTTTACAACATTTATTAAGAAAACCCATTTTTCATTGTCTTATATCTGTAGCAATTTCAGTTTCAGACAAATCTATTTCATTTTGAATTTAACTCCTTTCTTCCCTTGTAACCATCCTATCCAGGGGAATAGCCCTCCTCAACTTCTCAGGTTCCTGTCCTTTCCCTTCACTACTATTTTGAGTTCCTCCCCACTCAGCATTTTAGAACAATTACCCTGAAACAGCACTGTTTTTTCTCTAACCCCTTTCAAAGATACAGTCTAAATAAATTTGGTTTTATTCAACCATCAAAGTAATTGGATTACAAATCAGATTCAGATTAACCTCCCCCTTCTCTCTGCTTGGCTTGTAATTCCACTTTCACAGACCAAAGCTTTTTGATTATACATCTCCCCCAACTCAGTACCTCTCTCCATTAGCTCAAATTGAATTTGTCTCTCCATATGATTTTCAACCGCTTTCACTTCCATATTGCTAACTTCTGTGTCTCCCTCATGTTTTACATCTACCCACAGTTTCATGAAATTGTGGCTCTCATTCCTCATGGCCTCCATCATATTCCTCTTCAAGTTTAGCAGTTCCACACATAGCTCCTCCACCATCCATTGTAAAAGGCCCCGTGATTGTTCCTGGGAAGTATCCATCTTTCATTCAACCTAGCAATTTCAGAAGTAACAACTTGCTTCTTTTATGTCTAGCCAAAAGCTGCCAGCAAGACAGTTTCATCAACATCAAATAGATAACATCTGTATTTTTATACTGTAGTTTCTCTTTGTTAGAATCCAATTCCATCTTACAAATAGAATGCAACTCAGTCTATTCACAAAATATATGCACTGGGATCCCTAATTATTCTCCTTTGAAGATATCAACCTCCAATTTTCTAATGTATTAATCCCATTCTTGTGGAATGAACACACTTTTTTGGCTCTTGATTGCAGAAAGAAGATAGCTGCAGTGGCTTTGTTGCTCCATTTTAATCAGAAGGATTCTTTACTTTTATAACTCCAAAAGTTCTTCTTTTTTTAAAAAGCAGGTTGCTGGCATAGGCCCAGCCCCTCCAATTGGTGATCCTCATTCAGACACATACCAGATGCACATGCACATAAAACAATGCTATATGTAGTTCCACATTAGTAATGATTAGTGACAGTTGCTTTTTGCCATGACTTCTTTGGATGGGTGCAGCCAGAAGCTATTTTAGTGGAGAATACAGGACAAGACAAACAATCACATTTTGCTAGGACAGCTTCCTTTCACAGTGCTTTTTAGGAAAATAAACAGGAAAAGAAGTGAATTATTTTAGATACGAGACATGTTTTTTACTTCATAAAATGCACAGAAAAAAAGCTGTGCTCCTCTATTATGTTTTTGCATTTATATACCTGAACAGGATTAGAGGATTTGAGAAAAACATCTCCTTACTTTAGAAATTAAATCAAGCAGCATATATGTGTGTGTGTGTATGTGTGTGTTCATAAAAGAAAAAGTTGAGTAATCTGAGGTTCAAAAGGAGTTTTCAGATCTGCTCCATTTTTATCTGAAAGCTTTGATTTCCTAGTCTGGGATTGTATATTAAGTAAACTATACATTCTAGGTAGTAACAGTGATGAGGGAAGAAATAATTCCATCTGATCTGGTCCATCCATATCTTTAATTTTTTATTGCTCAGTCTTGTTTTGTTTTTAAATTTTCTTCCTTACAGTGAAAGAAAAAAAAAAAAGATAAAGCCAAAGGGTGAGCATACAGGTATGTTGAAAATGAAAGCAAAGAAATGGGAAAAGCCCAAGCTTTTGTGTCTTCTGTTTTCTCATTTGCACTGACGCCCCTACATGGAATAAATTGATTGCATCTTAAAATCTTTTCCAGTCCTTTGCATGAAACGTGCAAGTATCTGAGGGGGTGCAGTGGAGTTTTTGACCCCTATGCATATTTATCCTGTTAGTGTATAGGAAAATGCATGAAAAGGGCGAAGATCAGAATCCAATGGGCAATAACTGCTG
Source organism: Iguana delicatissima (assembly GCA_948472985.1). Classification (NCBI taxonomy): domain Eukaryota; kingdom Metazoa; phylum Chordata; class Lepidosauria; order Squamata; family Iguanidae; genus Iguana; species Iguana delicatissima. The sequence continues at coordinate 143,137 of CAOKZL010001836.1, forward strand.
GTCTACCTGTTTCTGTAAGTGGAATTGGGAGGGGGCCAGTTCTCTCTTCACGGTCTGATGCACAACCCCTCCCCGCAAAGTGTGCTGTGGAGCTGCTTGCCAGGTGGCACCCAGGGATGTAGAAGGAAGGTATCCTCTATCTTCCTTTATCATGTTGGAACTGTAGCAGCAGCATGATCAATTGATACAAATGAGTTGCAAGAAGGAGCTATATTCTTTCAACCTCAGTTCTCCAGTATAAAATGGGGACAATCACATGAAACATGCAAGGGTGAATAATGTAACTGAGAAGAAGCTATAAAGCTACCTTACATGTTAAACATTGTCAGAAAAATGACTGCAATAATAATTATACATTTGAGTTATCTTCTCATGAACTACGTGCAATACTTGCAAAATCTGTCAGCATAGAGTTGGGATTTAAGCCAGTCAGATCATACAAATTTGATGGAGATGTGTTTGGCTGGGGGATATTAAGTTCCTCTGTATTTCAGCTGATACATATGTTTCTTCCAAAGTAATTGATATATACTTTGTACATTTTGGACACGAGGCAGATTTTATATACAAAAATGTAAATGAATCTATTATTGATTCATCCTAAATTTTTGTTTCTGTAGACTGGTGTAATCAGCCATAAAAGTACAGTTGCCTGTTCCTTTACTACCTTTCAAGAAATAGAATAATTCCTCTGAGGTTTGTTGTATTTGGCTCTGGCCTTTTTGCTTTGAGTGAACTGGGGTAAACTTCAGTCTCCATCAGCTCAAAGAATAAAGGCTTGGTGCCATAAAATCAGTAAACATCTCATTCCAGAAGAAAGCCTTTTCAAGAGCAAAGCTGACTTCTCCACATACTGATTGATGATTCAACAACACCAGTGTACATTTTCTTTAAGGCTGATGTTCCCCTTCTTGTTATATTCTTTCATTCTTCAGAAGGCATCTTTCCTCCACTTTTTTGTAAACTTGTATCTCCCTGTTGCAACTTACCATGCCTCCACATTTTCATCTGTTCCATATTTTCATTCTGTTTATTCAACAGAATTCACAGTTCTAACTGTTTTGGGGGTTAAAATACCTGCTGGCAAATGAATTTCCTACATCTTCTCATTGGAAACCATGACACTTTTCACACAGTTAGAGACTCAGAATGTGGGATAAAGTGTTCAGCAGTTTGCATTTTTAATCTTCACAGATAGTTATGGATGAAGGCAGGGAGTGCATATTCCTTTTTGTTAGTGTTGGTAGGTTCCTGCTCTTTGAGCAGGCGGCATTGAAGGAAGCCGTTACCAAAAATCTTATTTTATGAATTTGCAGGCAAGCATTTGTCTTACAATTTGATATAATCTCAGTTGTTATCTAATGTAGCCCACCCAAATCTTATGCCATAGTACAGGAAATGTTGTTCAGCCTGAAGCATAAGTGCAGCTGTGTCAATTCATTGGCAACTACACAACTTCTGCATTTCTAAAAATGGAAAGTACTAAGATGAATATTACATGATAATGATGAATTATTTCAGTCTCACAGTCTCCCTGTCTCCCTAACCATGAGCCATATGTGTATATTACAGTGTTTTCCCTCATTGCTTTTTTCAGTTCACACCTTTCTGGCTTCTATGAAAACCAGTGAAAGGGCTACAGCTCATTGATAGAACACATAATATGTAGGGATGCATATACAGTTTTATCAAATTCTGAAATCCAAAGCATAATGAAGCCCCTTTGGAATGGTTTGGGTACTTGCTGAGCAGAAGTGGACTTCCCATCAATGTTAACAGAACCCAACTTGGTCTTAGCCAAGACATCAGAAATGCATCCTTTTTGAAAAATAGTAGACATTCAGTGAAAAACATTTAGTTTGGAAGAGGGAACGGAGTGAGTGCGTCTGAGTGAGTGACAGGTTCTCCTAATCCTTGGGCATCTTTTACAAGAAAGTATCCAATCAGTGTGCTAGGGGGAAGGGAGTTACCATTTTCTATTTAAAAATCTTGAAACTGGTTTTCATATCACCCTACCATAATTCCCTAGCTTCTGCATATACCAGTTTCCTGGCTTGTAGACACTTCAATGATGTGTGCTGATTTCATACAAATTGCTTCAAAACATGAGGATACAAATCACTCTTCCATTCTGAAATTTTGCACATTTGTTAGTTAAGGCCATCTCTATGCTGGCTGTCATTTTCATCACAGTCGTTGACAAGGAACATAGGATTAAGTACACCCTTTTGTTGTAGATACCCTCCAAATGGATTCGCTTTCTCACACAACACTCATGCATCTATTTGTCTGTAGTCTGGCATACGTAATGCCCTCTGAAGAGATTATTCAGTGTGGAAATTCCTTTCAGTTCTGTCTAAAATAAATAAATGAATGAATAAAATCAGTCAGCTATTGCTGGTTCCCTTTTAAAAAAAACTTTTAAAGGATATGTAGCATACAAACTTCTGCAACCATTTGTCTAGAATTAAGTAAGTATATTCCATTCCTAAGAGGCTGGTAAACCTGAACATTTCACCTCACTGTGACAGGAAAACAGAAGCTAGAGCAAGTTATGAATTCTCCATGGTCCTCAATGGGAGGGATGAAACTTTGAATTTCCAGATGCTGATTTGTGTTTGGAATTTACGTGAAAGAGGACTGGCTCTGAATTGCTTTCAACAAGCCAGGCCATTTTTTGATGCACCATATTTTCTGATGGGCCAAATCTGGGAGCGTCTACACACATTCTTATGCCTGGTGTGAAAAGGTCTCATTCCAGGCATCTCTTGATAGGGCTGAAAAAACCTAACACTCTGGAGAACCATGCCAGTGATTGTAGGCCAGAATGGAGAATTTGTGGACTTCCATAGTTGTCTGGATGATTCCTCCAGCTCCAGTCACCATCAGTCAACACAGGCAATAGCCAAAATTTGATGGAAGTGGTAGTCCAGACATATATAGAAATGCACAAGTATACTCCTTGTGTACATTGACTGGCAGTTGCTCTTGTAAGATGTTTTCAAAATCCATATCTTAGCTTTAATATAGCATTTTGGTGTGCTACAAAAGCAAACCAAATGTTCATTTTTACTACAACCATAGATACAAAGGCACAGTATATTTTTTCTCCACAGAAATGTGGTTTGAATCAACAATAGGCAGATTTTCTTTTACCAGAGGCATGCTCCTTCCAATGAATACCTTTGTCGTTTGGGAATCCATGTTACAGCTAAAGCCATTTGAGAAACTGTATTGAATGTTTACTAGATCTAAATAGAAAGTATATTTAAAACTTTTGTCTATATACAATGTTAATTAGCTTTTTTGGCCTCTTCCAAGTCTGTCTGTGTAATAGATTCTACTAGTAGATTATATTCAACATTGTTTTCATGCAGTGTATGCATATAAAAACCGAGTGACTGTTTGCTCCAACAGAAGGAAAAAATCCTCATCATCTACCATGGCATCTACAATGACACGTCCACCTGAACTCACCTGATGCTAAAAGATTTGATTACCCCTAAGTGTCTGCATTTGGAGTTAGAAATGATTCAGCTCATTAAGACTGATTTGCTAATTACTTTGTGAACAAACACAACCACTTTGTGTCAGAATCTATGAAGGTGCTATTAACAGCCTATTTTTGCAATTTTCTTTGGATCAATTTCAGCAGGTGACAGCTGCTCTTATCAAAATGGTACAGGGAGAATTGCAGGCAAGAGGGTGCAAACAAGTCCCCATGTTTAGTCAAGAGCATCTGAGACCTTCATTCTTAGGAATTGTCTATGTTCCTCTAGGGGAAGGGGGACTGGACCAGCTTTACCAACTGAAATCTACCTCCTGAAGACATTAATATCTGAAGTCCTTCAAGCTCAATTACTACTAATGTCCAGGAGGGTCCTCAAGATTCACACATACTACTGTTAAGCCAGTGTCACCTATCCTATATTTGCTCATCTGATTTTTCCTGTCTAAATATAGAACTTTAAACTTGATCCTCTTCAAATTCATTCTGTTTTGCTTTGGTTCCATTCTATAGGCTTTTAAAGTCATCTTAAATCCTTTGTCTGTCTTCTGAGATATAAGGTACCTTTTTCAGTTTGATGTCATCAGAAAATTTGATGAGCATCTGACCCTTCACTGAAGTTATTTATAAAGAACAAAACCTGGCCTAGGACAGGGTGGAGTCTTTCTCTTAGTGGAGACAATGTATGCATCAGTTGGCAGTTTCAGCCTGCACACAATATTCTCATATCCCTCCCTTCAAGAAATCAGCAAGGTTGGTCAGGAGGGGGCTTGACTGAAAGAGAAAAGGGTGGCCTATTTTGCAACTGGACCAGTAAGCATGACTGTTTTTAAATGGAGAAGTAGGGAAGTCTTCAGGATGGAACTGCATGTATAGCTGACAATGAGCCAAAGAGGTCTAGGGAGCCACCAAATTTTTCTGGCAGAGATACAGGGCACTTGTGGCTGCTGTTGGTTAAGATGTGCCTGCAGATTGGCCACAGCTGTTGTGAGCTGATTTACTTACTCAGCCAGAGTCTGGTTCTGTTGGATCAGTGCCTCTTTACTGCCAGCATATGGGTTGCTTACAATCTGTCGTATCCTCCAATCAGCAAATGTCCCAGAAAGCAGGTGGTTGGAATGGAAGAGCTGATCCTTTGCTCAGCAGATGGTTGCACTACATCTTCAGCCTCTTGCTGGGGAGTAGGACTCCCTTCCACCTCAACTGCCAGCTCCTTTCACTTAGAGACACCACTGACACCAGGAGTCATAAATTCCTGACATTCCTGGCATTCTGACACTTCCAGCTTCAGAAGGTGAGTTATGACAGCATGGTTGAAATTTCCCTGAGGCTCTATTCTACACCACTGCAGTAATGTACTAAAAATGGCAAAATTATGTTGTATAGGCCGGTTATCCGGAAGTGTCTGCCTGAGCAACATTCTTTCTGGATCTTGGGCTTGTTCATGCAATTGCATCATGTCATAGTGAACATACACGTTTAGGGGAAAGACAGGGACACTTCTTGGGCAATGTGGGAATCTGACCTTTGCTACACAGCAGGTCCACACAGAAAAAAAACAAAACAATTTAATTGTAATTAATTTGGTGTGCACATAATTACCTGATAAGACAATCATATGTTTTGTCCAAGTGGTGTGCAAAATTTTATATCAAGGGAAGCAAGGAAGGAGCAAGATTGCCTCACTACTGATTAGGATGATAAAGGTAATCCATTTAACATGTGTCTACGTGCAGTATGAATTAACTAACCAATCAGAGGAAGGCAAAGTGAGGCTCATTAGCCACATGCAGCCTCTGGACACTATTTTTATGGCCCCTGAAATTCCTCACCAGCCCCCAAAGCCTCCTCCAGACCCCATTATTTATTTTTTAAAAAATCATTGCTATTTTCAGGCATCCCAAACCATGCAGAAAACTTCCCAAAATCATGCAAATACTGTTTTATAATAGAAATATAAGCATCCCACCACCACCTTACTACCTCCCAAGCAGCTCTGTTTTCTTTTGCAGTCCCTATCAAACTCACAATGGGAAGTTATGAGATGTCACTTCCTGTCACTTTTGAAAGAGATTGCAGTGGAAAACAGCTATTTGGTCTTACTATGGGGGCAATGAAGCCTATGGAGCAGTTTTAGGGGTGGAAATTCACTGCCATACATCTGCCCACTCCTGCAGTAGATGTTCATCTCTCCCCATTCTGTAGCTGGTTGTATGCTGGTTGAGAGATTTGTGGAGCTATAATCCAAAAAAGTAACTTTTGTGAATTCTAAGAAGCAATATACACAGTTGTGTTGTAGTATTGTTTTCTATTAGATTAGTACATGATTAAATTTCTGTATAATACTTTTTCTGTCACAATAAATGCCAGTAATGACAATCTTTAGATTTAGTAGTTAATGAATGTTTCTATGCATTGGTTGTTAATGGATCTTCCCGTACAAAGAATTTGGAGCTGAGGGATTGGGCGCATCCCTCCCTTTCTTCAGCCACTTAAATTATCTCCACTGACTTTGAAATATCCCAGTTGTTTGTTCTGGCTGTGTGAAATTTGACTTAATGAAGGGTTGCACAATATGGGAGAGAGCCCACTTCTCCATTCATGTGGTCAAGACCAAGCACCAATTATATAAAAGGAAGTTCATACAATTTGTGGATTGTTGGAAACTAAATGAACCTACCACAGTGCCACTACTGTGTCATTACAATGCTGTGGGAATGGTGTCTTTATTAGGCCAAGTGACGTTAATGATATTACCTCAAATGACACTGATGCTTGCTCAAAAAAGCAGCAGTGACCTTGATGGCTGGTGGTTACTAGCCACAAAACAAAGCTTATATGCTTGCCTGGGGTTAGAAAGAAGTAGCTTGGCCATTTGAATATAACCAATAGAGGCAGAGGTTTGCAACCAGCCACTTGGGACAGGAGATATTAACGCTGTTGTTGAATTAGTATTCCTGGAATACTGCTCCTTTGTTGAATTAGTATTCCTGGAATCCCCAGGAAGTACGGCTACAGCTCTGGGAGTTATTGTCCCCCAAAAGTACTATGTCCAAGCTCAGATTGTTATAGCTTTAACACTAGTAACTCTAGGTCTGAGATCCAGTGGTAACACTCCTCCAATGTTAATATGCTGGGCTTACACATTTTCTAACTTTGCAATGTAACTTGGAAGTACTGGGTTGTGCTCCTGCAGAACTAGTGGCCAGGGCGGGGGGGGGATGATACAAGGGTACTATTTGGCTACAATTGGAAAACCTGGAAAAAGGAACAGCAATAGCTGTCAAGTGTTACACTGAATGCATTATGCTGGAGTTCCAAGACAGTGACAGCTGTCCCCTTTTCCTGGCTGCCCAACTACTGGCAGAGAGTATGTGGAAGTACACACCAGCACTACAAAATTGTGTTGTGTAACAATGAGGAGACATTGCACAAAGAAGTAGTGAATGCCACCTTGTACAAAATCAAATACCAACAATAGGATCCTGGCCTAAATCTCTGAATGCCTGAATGCTGGCTTACTAATTGTATAAATTTTACATTTTTTTAAAAAATAGAAATGCCACAAAAAGGCTTTAGTCCTCTTCACTTCAAAGGAAGAGGTCCCTGAAATGGCATATCCTTGAACTTCCTACTGCTTATTAATAGCTAAAGGCTACTAATTATGACACATTGTACGTGATTATGAGTAAGATAGAGAAGAACAGACTTGCTAGATCTACAATTTGTTACTGCAGATTCAAACGGCAAAGTCCTGTCTTGCAGAAGAAGCACACTTAGAATGAAGGAGTCAGGCACCTCTGAGCACATGCTCAGCCCAAGGTTTCTTTTTAGTACTCAAAATGAATATGTAGTCTTCTTCTGCTTCTGCTTCTTCTTCTTTGGTATATTTCATTAAATGTTTTCCAATATAGTAAAAAATCAAGATATATACAAAGAAAGAAAGAAACAATGAACAAGAAAACAAGAAATAAAAAGATCATACAGAAAAAGCAAAAATTATAAAGAATAATGAAAAAAAGATTGATACATTTGACTTCAAGCTTTCCTAACAAGGATTATACACAATTATATAGAGTAACTTCTCCATTTATAAATACCATTTATATACTTCTACTGCTTATTTTTCTAGAAATACTAATTATTGAAGCCTATAGTTCACATGTTGTTATTTTTTTCTTGTAAACAGCCTATTAAAAGTTCACAATTACTCAAAAAAGTCACTAATAATTTTTATCGTATTAATACTGTTAATTTGTCCATTTCAGCTGAGTCCATCAGTTTTATTAGCCAGTTTTCAGTCATTGGTGTTGCTGTACTTTATCATTTCTGTGCATATACTAATCTTGCTGCAGTGGTCATATCTTGTAATATCTTTCTATTTTTCTTCTCCAGTTGGTCATCCACCAATCCCAGTGAATATAATTCAAGTTTCAATGAAAACTGACTTTCAGAATTTTTTGCACCATTCAATGTATTTGATTCCAGATTTTTTTTTTTTTGCCTTTTCTCCACATGTGGTAAAAAGATCCCACCTGTTGCTCACATTTCCAACATGCATTAGAAACTCCTGTATACATTTTGACCAACTTTTATGGTATTAAGATGAACATATAGGCCCTTTCCACACAGGGGAAAAACACGGGGTAACACGGGGTAGGACAACCTCACCCAGAGGTCGTCTACACCATGGAGTGCGCTAGGGCGGTTAGAAACATGGAGTTTCCCCACCTCAAACCACCCTCGCGCGGCCACGAGGATGGCGCTGTGTGTTTTATGAAGACCACATGAAACACGTGTGCGCTAGCCCGTCGCAGTGCCCCATGGGGAATTGCAGGGGCATGCAAGCGCATCCCTGCAGAGCTGCCCAGGGGTGGGCTTCTGGCTGGTGCGCTTCTCTGATTGGTGGAGAGCCACCGGAAGCTGCCAGCCACCATTTTGGGTGCTGTTGGGTGCTGCCGGACGCCGCCGCCAAGTAGAGTGGTGAATGCGCGCTGCTCCCCACAGCAACGGATCAAGGTAAGCTCCGTTCCCACATGCACCAACCCATTTCCCCGCGTTTCACGCCCCCCCCCCCCGTGTGGAAAGGACCATAGTCTTTCACATACCAACCTACCTCTGGTTTTCCACTAAACTTTCTTCATTTCAACTGTTAAGTTAAGGGGACCACTGCACCATTTTGTTATTGCTGTTTACTAAACATTAAGGTAGAACCTATTGCTACTTTACTTAAAAATATATCAGTAGATCCCAATCTAACTTCTGCCCAGCATAACTGGGAGTAAGGGACAATTTTTTAGCAGAAAAGCGGTTGAGGTGTGCTTAACTTGTTTTGCCTCACAGCTTTTGCATTGCAACCCCCATCTCTTCCACTCCTCTGGCTTCTTTTCCATCCTTGCAAACATACATTTTAATCTTTGCAGATGGAAAGGAACTAAGAAAAGAAGCATCTTCAGGAGAAAAGTAAAGGAGACAGATAAATGCTTAATCTACCCTCTTTTCCATTTTTTTTTGCTGAAAACCATTCCATCCCAATGTTGTCTTTCAGAAAGGAAATGCATGGCTAGGTTTTTCTTACATGCAGCATGTAGTTTGGCTTCAGCAGGAAGAAGTAAAAAGTAGAAAATAAAATTAAAAATCATTTTTAAAAACCTTTATTTGATTTAATTTAAAGAAGGTAAACAAGACTCCAGGATGGTAAAAAAAGGCAAGGACCTAAAATAGGTATCAGTGCAAGAAAGTGTGATAAAATTTTGCCAAGGTGAAGGTAAAGCAATACTCAACAAAACAAATTACTAAGCCCGCTCTGTCAGGGTGGGACTTTTGTGATCTACCTGATGATGTTGGATTGCAAATTCTGTCAATTCACATAATTGGCTCTGCTGGGTGAAAATTATGAAAGGGCCATAAGTTGTCCACTGCTGAACTAAGCCTTAAGATAATGAAATTTCAATAACTCAGCAATCTACCTACATACTTGGGATTCTCCTAGAAGAGAAAACTTCCAAGACGTCTTCAGCTGGTAGCTAAGGTCTGTGTTAGCAAGTGTGGACTGGTGAAAAGTGGGACTTGAATACAACTCTCAGCTCTGATATGGAATAGATTTGTGCGTGAGAATCTTTTGCTAACAGTAATAAACATAAGTCACTTTTGCAACTTATAAATGAGAACAATGGTCACTTAATATCATAGGTTGTTGCAAGGATAAAGCAAATAAACCTCAAGTGACACTTTGAGATCCAGTAGAAGCTGCAAGTTGTTGATATGTGCCTTCAAGTTATTTCTCACCTATGGTGACCCTAAGGAGAAACTATCATGGGATTTTCTAGGGGTTGGGAGTATGTAATGCATCCAAGATTACCCAGTGGATTTCCATGGTTGAGCAGGGTATCAAACCCTGATCTCCAGGTTTGTAGTCCAATGGTCATCAGGAGCTGCAAGATCATAGGCTAAATCCAGTTGTTAGTCCCGTCTAGAGTATACCCAGTGAATCAGCGGCAATTTGTTCAAGCAACGCATATGTAAGTTTCATTGATTTAATGGGTTCACTCCAGTCCAATATGTGTTTTCTCGGGCTACTCGCGGGAATGGCATTGTGGTAAAGTACTGGAAGCCTGAATAAAAATTGTTGTGGAAGAAAAAAGATGCTGGTGATCTTTTCATGAACAATCAAAGATATAACAACTGAAGTCTATGCAAAATAGAGGAAAAACTGAAGTATTTAGTGTTGGAATGTTAACTTCTGCTTTATTCTTGCATTTTATAGTCTTGCCCTAACAAGTGAGAAAACAGCGAAGGTAGTGTATTGATTTTTGACTCAGAAGAGGGAAGTGTGACCTACTGGTGAGTGTGAGAATCAGTAACAAAGACCTTAGGTGAACAAAGATACCTAGAGGTGGTGACTGCTTGTACAATATTAAAAGGAAAACTTGGGCCCCCCAGTCCCACTGAAGTGGCCTCATGATATCCTTTCACACTATACAATTATAGCTCTATGATTCCACTTATGGGATGCTAGGCTTTGTAGTCTGATGAGACTACTAGAGTTCTCTGGCTGAGAATTCTAAACACTCTCCCTATACTGCAGATCCCAGGATTCCATAGGGTGGAATCCCAGGATTCCATACTATGGCAGTTGAAGTGGAAATATAGTGCTGTAATAGTGTTACCCTGAAATATGGATGATTCAGGGGTCCACCCACAATGCCAGTACTTTCACGTGACAGTGGGGAATTATTTAGCTCAAAGCTGGAGGCCTGCAAGTAGGAGGTAACCTAACAAGATCTTCCGCAAATGTTTACAGGGCCTCGCGTAGGGAAAAATCAGCCAGAGATTCAAGAAGTAAAGTAAAATGTGTTTCATTAGGGGAATTCAGTCACACATGCACAAGATCCAAACACTCATACACTCACACATGGCAAACTGAAAGAAAAGGGAGGAAAGATTGATAGTGGAGTTTCAGGGACTGGGCAATAATCACTGTTCTGGAGAGCAGCGAAGAAATAGTGATGTGGGTTAGACTTACACCTAAGGACAATTTGGGAATCAGAGCAACAGTGTGGCATTCAGCAAGTGAGATACTGTGAGCTAACTAGCCAAAATGTTGGGATTTTATACCCAATTTCTACCCGGAGGGCATGGGTGTGAATGGCTTTCCAACTGGGTAAGCAATGGAGTTCACAAAGTGGAAAATAAGGTCTGGACTGTGTTAATAATCTTAGTGTAAGGTGACAAAGAGTTAATGGCTATCGTGATAGCTCTGTAATAGTGGACAGGTGTGGACAAAGGGGGAAATGCACAGGTCAGTGGGAAGAAAAGTTGAAACAATCAGTGGTTTGGTGGAAACTTCCCCATTTATATTGTCTGGCAGCAGAGTAGTTACAGCTTAGCTTAAGCCTGTTATCTCTGGAGTTACCTGCTGATTTCCTGACTATGACCTGGCTTGCCTGGAGGGCATCTCTGACTTACTTTGCAGCACACATGTTCAGCCAGTGTTTTTCCTCTGCCCAGCTTGGCTTTACAGTAACATCAGGGTCCATTTTATATCAATTGCCAATTAAATAATATTTCTCCAATTAAACCATATCAAATCTGGGGTGTGTGGGGGCCAGTAACAATTGTGTGGTATGAAAGGGCCCCAGGTCTCTTAATTCAATTTTAATGAACTTCACAGGATGGTTGTGTAGGATGGAGAGAGGAATGTTAATGAATTATCAGCTTCTAGTTCTCTCTTTCTGGGGCAGCTTGATCCATGTTTGACCAAATTTCCAGTAACTGTTATGCCAAAAGCTGACTGAATGTGATCTACAATGAAGAAACCAAAGCACTGGTGTTCTCAGTGTGCAGGAGTCTGGAGTGTTGCCTGCTGCTTAGCACTTCTTTGTCCCTCCCCTGGAAACTACCAGGGTTTGGCATTACTACAAAGGGCACTTTTGGCAGGCAAAGGCCTAACTGGATGCAGCTTTGCAGATGTTTCTAGCTTGCAACTCCTATCATTGTTCACCAACAGCTATGGTGGCTAGGGAGCTGGTGGGATTTGCATTCTAACAACATCTAGAGGGACAATGGAAGCAAAAACCTGAATCACAGAATCATGGTATCATAGAATTGGATGGTCCAACCCCCTGCCATGCAGGAATACAATATCAAAGCATTCCCAACAGATGGCCATCTGGCTTTTGTTTAAAAACCTCCAAAGAAGGAGACTCCACCAAACTTCGAGGCAGTTCATTTCCCTGTTGAACTGCTTTTACCATCAGGAAGTTTTTCCTAACGTTTAGATGGAATTTCTTTTCCTGAAATTTGAAGCCATTGCTCTGTGTCTTTGTCTCTGGAGCAAGAGAAAATAGTCTTGCTCCATCCTTACAGGACATCACCTCAAATATTTAAACATGGCTATCATGTTGCCTCTTAACCTTCTTTTCCCCAGGCTAAACATACTCAGCTCCCTAAGCCACTCATCATATGGCATGGTTTCCAGGCCTTCTACCATTTTAGTTGTCCTCCTCTGGATCTGTTCCAGCTTGTCAATATTGTTCCTGAATTGTGGTGCCCAGAACTGGACACAGTATTCCAGGTGGGGTCTGACCAAAGCAGAATAAAGTGGTGCCATCACTTCCTCTGACCTAGATACTATACTCCTGTTGATGCAGCCCAGAATTGCATTGGCCTTCTTAACTGCCACATCACACTGCTGACTCATGCTCAGCTCGTGGTCTATTGCGACTCCCAGATCCTTTTGACATGTACTGTGGTCAAGCTAGGTGTCACCATCTTATATCTGTGCATTTCATTTTCCTGCCCAAGGGTAGTACTTTACATTTCTCCCTGTTGAAACTCATTTTGTTAGTTTTGGCCCAGTTCCCTGATCTGTTAAGGTCATTTTGAATTCTGACCCTGTCTTCTGTGGTGTTAGCTACTCCTCCTAATCTGGGAATTCCCTGCATTGGAAAATGTTGGGCATCCAAGGAGGGAGAAGACCTCAAAGAAGCAAGGGGAATAAATGAGGACAGTCAGCTTGGTCTAGTGGTTTGGGTGTTGGTTTATGATTCTGGAGACAAGGGTTCAAATCCCTGCTTGGCCTTGGAAACCCAATGGGCAACCCTGGGCAAGTCATACTCTCTCAGCCTCAGAGGAAGGTGAAGGGAAACCTCCTTTGAACAACTCTTGCCAAGAAAACTCTGTGAGAGGTTCATCTTAGGAATATCACAAGTTAGAAACAATCTGAAGGTACACAACAACAATATGAACCTTATAAAAGTTTGTTGCATTCAAATAAATGTAGTGATTCAATGCAGGGGGAACAGCACTGCTAATTCCCTTCCCTCCCTGCATTATTTGGCAGCAGTCTTTACCTCAAGATCTGGATGTAGATGCAGTGAAGGAAAGTAGGTCACATTCTTCCACTCTGTTGTGAGGTCAACACTTCTTTGGCTCTTCCTGGCCTTGAACTCTAGATATCACCACAGCAGTTGATGGCTTCCATGTTAATGAGGTGGTGAGTCCATGGTAAGTTTTAGTCTGAATGTAAAACAGTTATCTGAGATGCTGAACCTGTTTTGAGGATAAGTTTTAGCATCCGGAGTAGCTCCTTTAAAGTTCAGACTAAAATCCAATTCAGACTGCAGGATATACTGGTCTAAAAGATTGCTTCATGATTTGCCCTAGATAACTGTGCCAGAAACCATATATAATTTGCTATTAAATGGCTTGTTTGTCGCTCAGCTCCCTCTGTAAATCATGAGATATAGATTTTGGGGATTTGGATCAGAGCTTGGAAAATCGCTTTTTTGGACTACAATGCCTAGAATCCCTCAGTCTGCATGACCAATGGCTATAACAACAACAGCAACAGTTTTGATTCTCAGTGCAGCTGCACTGAACAATTATAACAGATGACACTACTTGAACAGCTCCTGTTTCCTCCTGGGATTTGTAGTTTGGTGAGGTACCAGGTTATAGGCGAGGAAGCTATCCCCAAAATAGATCCAGCATTTTTGGGGGAGGGGAGAGGGAGGGTAGCTGCTTTAAACTGGCCCTGCTCCATTCGGTATTTGGAGTTTGGTGAGGTACTCAGAATTTTCTACTGCATTCCACTCAACTATAGTATTAGCAGAGAATTCTTTAGCACTTCAGGAAAGTACACATCCCAGGATTCCATAGGAAGGAACTATCCCAGTTAAAGTGGAATCAAACTGTTAGCATGGATATAACCTCAGTTAGCAACTCCCTGTAATTGCTATCTTTTCAGGTAGGAGTTCCATGGATGACATTCTTTCAAAAGAAAGTGGTGAATGGTGGTGAATGATATTGAATGAGTATCTCCAGAGAATGAAGGCATCTGTGTAGCTTCAAAATAGCAACAGACTCTGTTTTGAAGGCAGTGCTGAAGGCAGAACATGTAGAGTTTTATCAGAGGCACAGAGGAATAATGAGAACAATTGTAACAGGACAATCAAACCCTGAATGTGTATAATCCTGGAGAAATGGAACACTCATTACAAGCATATTTTCTCTTCTGTTGCTGCTGCCAGTGTTGAGCAAGCCAACAGAATGAGCCAGGATCTGGAAGGAATGTTTTCCAAGAGTTAACAGTACAGATGTTTTGGAAATTTAAACAGGCTGTCAAATGTAACATTTGGGAAGCAAAAAAAGCTGTTTGCATTTAAAGCAATAATAACACCACTATTTAGTTCTGGTGTTTTTTATTTGTAGTGGTGGGGGGAACATCTTTCCAGTTCACACACAAGGCTTTCATTCTACAGCTCTCTCCATGGGGTAAATGTCTCTGCGCCTCATTATTACAATTTGGTAATGCCCACTTTTGCCTTTGGTACCACATGGCAGTATCTCTGTGAACTGTGCTCCAACAAACAAAATAAAACCTTTGCTTGCTGCTAGGCCTCAGAAAGAGCCTGGGCCGACAAAATATAGGCATTTCTGAATCATTTTCAAAAGATACAAATCCAGGAACAGTGTATTTTGGGATACTGCCTGAGATAGGTCAGTAAATGCCTGTGTAGGTGAACCATCATATTTCTAGCAGATTCAAAGCATTTCTGATTGTGACCGCACATAAAGAGTTGGAATAATTGAATGGAAAGTCCTGGAATATTTTGCTGTCCCTTTGATATAGGTTAAATAAGATATTTGTTAAGTTCCTTCTGTGAGACTACCTCATGGACTGCAGCTGCTGTTATTAATATTAGTAATAAATGTAGTGAGAACCAGCATGGTACAGTGATTTGAGCAGTGGACTACAACCTGGAGACCACTTACTGAAGTATTGCTTTAACCAGTACTGATTCACTAGGTATACTCTAGATGGGACTAACAACCGGATTTAGCTTTTGATGTAGTGGTTTGAGCATTGGACTATGACCAGTGCTTGGCCATGGAAACCAACTGGGTGACCTTGGGGACGTCACGCACACTTAGCCCCAGAAAACCCCATGATAGATTCGCTTTAAGGTCACTGTAAGTTGGAAATGACTTGAAGGCACATAACATTTGACACAATATTTCATTACATGGTCCTGGAATTTCCCTGTAACAAAAATTGTTCTTTAAATATTACGGTAGTGTGAAATCAACTACAGCTGCAACGTTATATTCACTTTTCTGAGAGATTAGCTCCAAGCAGAAAAGCATAGGATTGCACTACAGATTTACAGTTCGCTAAGTACTGCACTAAGAGAATATCCTGCATCGTTTACTATTCATTACTCTTTCAAGTGCTACTACCAGAATACTTTCCTTATTTTTTGATGCAAAAGGTGTGATGAGAGTTGTCTACTGTACTAATTACTAGAGAAGAAAATGGAAAGCCCTCAAATGACACTTGATTAGTTAAGTTTGCAATGACTCTCTCCACAGAGAGTTTGAGCAATAGAGAGATAATGATAAATAAGCACCATGCAGTGACAGCCCTACTGTAAACATCTTGTGAAACACAATCCTGAGCATGTTTGCTCAGAAATCCCCCTGAGCCGTTAGGACTGCAGTCAATGACACACTGAAGCTTTCATAATATCCACTGATGGTTTCTCTGACATTAAATTCACTGTGTATAGCAATGGATCAAGACCTTCCTTTTTTGTTTTTTTTAAATACAAGCCATCTCTTTTACATCTGTTGAGCTTTTTTTCATGCCAAATAACATTTTAGCAACTCATCCTTGTTCCACCCTAGTCCTGCAGGTGTTTGGCCTGAAGCATGTCCAACAACTAACTTACTGCACTACTCATGGCAGTGGACTTCATACTCAGACTGCCTTTGAGTATGTTTTTGTGTATATGTATGTGCCTTAAAGTTGCTTGTTGACTTATGGTGACCCCATGAATTTCATAGGGTTTTGTTAGGCAAGGAATACTCAGAGGTGTTTTTGCCAGTTCCTTCCTCTGAAATGTAACCTGCAGCGTCTGGTATTCATTGGTGGTCTTCCATCCAAGTACTAATTAGGATTGACCCTGCTTAGCTTCTAAGATCAGATGGGTTTTGGTGTCTTTAGGGCATTTAGGTCATATGGATAATGCAGAACTGAAGACAAAGAGAGGGAAAAGATTATGAAAAATTGAGACCTGCAAATTGAGTTTCAGCATCCGTAGGAGAAAAAATAAAGCAAAAAGAAAAAAGAAGTGGTACCAGCAGTGATAGGTGCTCTGGGAGTAATTCCAAACAAACAGACAAAATATCTGGATGGAAGTGCCATAGATGGGATTACAGTAACAGTTACAGACATTGACACTACTTGGAACACTTCAACTTACCTGATGATACCTCACTGGTTCCTAAATTCTTGGCTAGAACCCAAATCACTTATAGCCTGAATATCCAATCAGTAACACTGAGAAACTTTGAAACTGAAGTAATAATAACTGTGTGCAAAACCTCCCAGGTAACACTATCTTAGTCACTATGGATGTAGAATCCCTATATAACATCATATCACACAAGGATGAACTAAAAGCTGTTGGGAACATCAAGGTCTGCCAGATCTTACCAGACTTTGTTCTCACTTACAACTACTTCACTTTTGGTAATTGCATACCTTCAAGTAAACAGTACTGCCATGGACACAAGTGTGACATGACAATATGCCAACATCTTCATTTTTGACCAAGAACAATGCTTCCTTAGCTCCTGCACCTAGAAACCTCTCCTCTTCACCTGGGGTACATTGATGATTGCTTCACAATTGGAGAGGACTCACTCAAGACAGTCCACTAGAATTTCAACAGATTCTACCCTACCACCAGTCTCAGCCTGGAGTGACTAACAGAACAAGTTCTCTCTCTGGACACCACTGGATACCATACATGTACAATGGACATCTAAGCACCATACTATATTGCAAACCCACTGACTGCTGCATGTACTTACATACCTCCAATTTCCATCCTAAACACACTACCAAATCCATAGTTTACAGTGAAGTCCTCCAGTACAATCACATCTGCTCAGAACCAGAAGACAGGGACTCCAGACTCATGGAATTACAACAAGCATTCCTCAAGCTATAGTATATGAAGTAAAACAAAACAAAACAACAAGGTGAGACTTGTACTCAGGAACAATCTATTACAGAACAGACTAAAGATTAGAAATGGCAGAACCTCACTAATGGTCACATACAGCTCCTGACTCAGAAGTATCATCAGTGAAGTATTACCTATTCTGGACAATAAAATTACCTTCTCAAAGATTCTTGGTGGCAGGCCTTTACTTGCCTCCCAATCTCAAAGTTACTTACCTACAAGAAGACACACAACATGGCTGGTAAGATGGATACAAGACCTTGTCACAAACCCAGCTGCAAACTTTGCCCGCACGTTTACTTGAGAAACATCGTCACACGACCTAATCATACGACCCATAATATTAGAGGTACTTTTACTTGCTCATCGCCTAATGTGATATATGCTATCCTCTGACAACAATGCCCTTCAACAATCTACATTGGGTAAACAGGCCAGTCTCTGTGTCAGAGGAAAAATGAACATAAATCAGACATTAGGAATGGGAATAAACAAAAACCAGGAGCAGAACACTTCAATCTTTCTGGGAATTCTATCTTGGACATCAGAACAGCAGTTGTTGAACAAAAGAAAAGAAAAGAAAAGAAAAGAAAAGAAAAGAAACGAAACGAAACGAAACGAAACGAAAACCTACAAAGCAAGATTGGAAAGAGAAATAGGAGAAATGGAATGTATCCACAAAATCCAGTTCATTGGCAGTGGGTTGAACAGAGACAACAGTTTCCTGGCACACTACACATATTATAGCACTAGTTAACACCCCAGCCTCATGAAGACTCTTTTGGACAGTTTATCACATCTCTTTTCTGGTTCCCAGCCAGCATCACACTATATTTCCCAGTGACCATCATTAAAACATCACAATACCCACAAGTTTTGCATTTGTATTGCTATTCAAACTTTGCTATTTAAAGGTCTGTTCCTAGGAACTTCCTCCACGCATCCAATGAAGCAAATGTAAATCTAGGAAAACTTATGCTACCATCTTATTTCAGTTAGTTGCAAAGGTGTTACAATATCTCTTTATGTACAAAAGAAATTCCCTCTTCTGTTGCACAACAGTTAAAAGCACAGAACAACTAGCCTATCTGGCCACCCTACAATACCCATGCACTGCATATGCAAAGTGCCTATTTTTAAGAAAGTAGGTTTTTAAAAAAGTAGCCTATTTTTAAAAGTAGCCTTTGGGCTCTCTTCTGTGTCAGATCGTCAAAGCATATGCACTCCTGCAAGCTTCAGGCTCAGACTTCTCAAACTTGACTGATCAAAGTATTTCTTTTCTATTTTGTTTCATAAATAAGTTGCATCACCTAGCCATCTTCATTAAAAGGAAATCTTGGCCAGCTTTTTCATGCGTGTATGTTTTAATTTCATGAGGAAATTCCCCTGGCAGCCAAGAGCTAAGTTATGCAAATCAAGAGCGAATCACTAGTGCAATAATAATAATGTTAATAATTTCTGATGTGATTCCAGGAAGCCATTAAGTAAATTACACAATACATAAAGTGCAGTTAGCAAAAAAGCAGGCAGGGCAGGGTGTTTCCTTTGCATTTAATCACCTGGTTGAGTGGATGACTACAGGTTCAGAACACAGCATATTCACTGCATGGGATTCTTGCCTTGAAATCTGATTCAGCAACCAACTTCTTTTAAATGCATCATAAAATCACTAGCTAAGCATTTGTAATCTACCTCCTTTACTGTAGAGCTGGACATGTTGGAGGGCTTTCCTAGAATGTCCTCAGCTGTATGATTATTAGAATTATACTGAACTCATTATTATTATTATAAGGATCCATCAGAATTTTTTTTTTATGTGGCAGAGGCAATGAAGAAAGAGTAAATACCATGGGTTTTGATGTAAACCTCTGAGAATTCTTGTCTAATTCTCCCTCCAAGAAATTGACATGCTCCAAAGGGGACACCAGTCTCTTTACGGATTATTCTCTGTCCTCCACTAAGTCTTTCGTAGGTAGACCTTCATGTCTCGTCCACGGTGCTGGAGGCAAAGATGGCCTCACCTAATGAAACAGCATGAATTTTTTAAATTTTGTTTGTTATTCTTATGTTTTATTGTTATTTCACCAATTGAAAATTACAATAATGATATTAAACAAAAACAAAACAAACAAAATAATATTTCTATGCCACTTACTATTATCATCCCAGTGGGAGCCAGATTCATTTGAAGGGTGGAATACTGTAACTCATGCATACCTTCTTTGATCACAAACAGCCGGTGATGTAGACTTGAGTCGATAGACTCGGCCTCAAGTCAGACTTAAATTGCTTCAGTGACTTGACTCGGACTCGACTTGGCCATAAATGATGCACTGACTCGACTCGACTTGAGACTTGTATATTTTTAATGACTGACTTGATGCCCTTGGTTCAGTAACACAATGCATTCATCCAGAAACTTTACAACTTTGAACAACGCCTCTATCTCTTTTTGCCTACTCATCACATGACAATCTGTCTCAAAGTGTGGGCACATTTCTTAGAGGGGAACAGCAAACAGGTTAGGCAATGGGCTTGAGACAGGGTTGAGGTCTACTCAGCAGCCTGTCCCCACTGCATATTGGAGGAGCCTTCTAAAATGTTTCCTAAGAGCAAAAGACAACACTCGCCCCCAGAGTGCAGGGTGCATTTCTCAGAGGGGAACAGCAAATGTGTTAGATAATGAGCTTGAGGATGAAGGATCTTTCCTTCTAAAGCTTTTGAATCTTCAGTAATGGGGAGTAAGACAGGATCCTATTCCCCACTTCTGAAGCTGCAAATGGCAAAATTGCAAATGTGGAGAGCCAACTCTTCTTAAATTGTTAAAATTAAATTTATTTCACTCTATCCAATAATTCTGGAACACAGGTTGGGGCATAAAGTTGGCTTCCAGAGTTGAGACTTGAGTTGAAAGTATCTTCAAGGACTTGAGACTTGACTTGAGACTTGAAGGTAGAGACTTGAGACTTGACTTGAGACTTGGAGTAAAAGACTTAAATACATCACTGCAAACAGCAAGTACAGAAGATTAGCTTACAACTATATCGCAGCCTCATGTAAGCAGCAGCCCAATTATCCCAGAATCACAAAAACGATCTTGGAAAGTTTCTGCATGGGCATAAGGATTTTTACATCATGACATCACAAACCATGGGCTTCTTAGAACTCCTTGAAAGGCATAAGACCTTCCTACTGGTGAAAGAAAGGATATACAATGTTAATAGTGAGGAAGGATAACCTGATGGTGACAGTTGGCAGAACTGGAGAAGTGGAGAGAGACAAATGAAAATGAGAATCTGTGGAGAAAGGCAAAGGGAAAAAGTGTGAAGAAGTCATGCAGGAAGAAGAAGAGGCAGAGGCAGATAACACCAGACAGTGAGGAGCAATGAAACTCAAAAACTCAGTAACAACAACTGAGAAATGGCGAAAACAGCTGCTACTCATCTACCAATCAAAGCAATGAAATGTCTTGCAGCACCTTAAAAATTAGCAGATTTATTATGGCATCTGCTTTCATAGACTCTGCATGAAATATCCTCAAGCTGGCAGGTTCATATACTCATTGTTTGAAGATGGAAGAGAAAATTGTGAGCAGAGAGGTCCAAGAAAACTGAAATGCAGAAAGTACCAAGTGACAATTGTATTTTATGTGACAACACAGGCTAATACAGACATATTTGGATTGGTGAGCTGATCAAATGCATGCAGCAGGACTTTTGTCCTTGTTCAAACCAGAAGAGAAGGCATCAGATCTTTTGATGAATTGTTGCTCCACTGTGTTGTGTTTAAATCTGTCTTTCAATTTCCTTTGTCCAGGAATGGCAGCCTTAGTTTCATTGAAAGGTGACTGAACAATTCTCCCACGGGTTCCTAAATATTGCCATCTCTGGTGCCAGATTTGTGGCTACTTATTCTTTTGCATACAGACTGACTTTTCTGTCCCATGTAGAATATCGTCGAGCTCAGCCAGAATTTTCTGCCATGTTGGAAGATGAGCAAGGGTATGAGCCTCTGATCTCCTGGATGATATTATTTGATGTTGTAATACTATTGCTGAAGTAGATGTGGGGAAAGAGTTGACGTACGGGTTAAGTCTAATGGGGAAAGAAGCAAGCTTTGTAAAACGTGTAAAACAGCTTTAATTAAAATTTACTTGTTCATAATCAAACAAGTGGCCTCGTAGAGAAGAGAGAGAAAGAAAAGAGAAAAAAATGTCTGCAGGTTAGAGTGATGTATGAAGAGAGTGGACATGGCAAAGCAACCATACAGGAAATCTGCAAACATGCAAACTAGCTATCAGTGAGCACAAATATGGAAAGGCTGCCACCACCAGCAGCCCTGATCCTATTTCTCCACTACCATTTGTTGTTGTTGTTGTTCCATGCTTTCAGGTCATTTCTGACTTATGCCAACCTTAAGGCAACCTTATCATGGGATTTTCTTGGCAGATTTTTTTTCAGAGGGAGGTTGTGTCAGGGTAATGTGAGGTATGCACCTCAGAACATGTGCAGAGTGCTGATAAGGAAGCGGTGCCCAACTGCAACCAGTTGCTCCAGACAGAGGAAAAAAGCTTTGCAGACTCAAAGCAATAAGGCTTAGTGCTGTTTGTTCAACACAGCATGTAAAATAAGCATTAGAGCCTCTGGTACCAAGCCAGAAGCAAAAACATTCAGGCACAAAAAATAGCAGAATGGAAGACATACAGCGTGGCCAGAGACAGTACAAAAGTAACCCACAGCAGCAGACCAAAGGCAAAATGACCTAAGGCAAATTAAATTGTCACAACTAAGCCTTTTTAAAGGCTTAATGACACCCCAGTCGATATTGCAATTGGGTGAACCAACTGCACTTATAGCATGCAGCCTCCTCACGTTGGGTGCTCTCTGATGTGGTAAGACCTTTTGAGGCAGGCTAGCCAAAACGTTCCCTTGCAGCTGTACTTCAAGGTCACATCACCTCATCTCTCTGTCTACTTAGAAAAACCTTTCCTGGTCACATCGCACTCACACTCTGAATGTCTTGACAGGTTGTCCTTGCCTTCCTCTGAGTCTGAGAAAGTGTGACTTGCTCAAGGTCACCCAGTGGATTTCCATGGCTGAACAGGGATTCAAACCTTGGTTTCCCAGTGTCCCAGACCAACCTTCAAACCACTACACTACTCTGGCTCTCACCAACTATAGCTTGGTGAGGTCATAGCTATAGCTATAGCTTGGTGAAATAAAATAACCAATTTAAAATAACCATGAGAGCCCGATCGCCCATGTTTGCAGTGAAATTGCCAAAATTCAGTTTTGCAGCAATAACTATGTGCTTTATGTACACAATATTTGCAGCTGAGTAGAAGAATATTTAATACTCATCTTTCATAAGTATAAAGTGACCCCTAACTAATATTGTGAGGTATGTAATTTATTACGCAAAGGTCACAATAATGAAAAAAGAAGTCCATGTATATGCAAAGCTGGAATATCAAGGAGAAGGCTTGGCTTGATAGTCTTCTCTTGACATGCAAGCTGTTCTTATGCAGAAAAATTTTAATGTGGAGAGCAAAAACCCATTAAACATCACCTCTAGGCTGGTCTTATGGAAACAACCAATTCTATTCATCTGCAAAGTCTTGAAAAGTTCTTGAGCAATTAGAATTTCTGGTTAGAATTTTAACCTAGAATCATACATTGGTGACTGGTTCATACTCACAATTCAGTAGTCAAGGGAATATGTAAGAATTGTAACAGTTTCCCAAGTCCTGACTTACTCAGCAGCAGCAACTGCTGTGAGCAACAGAGGTCTGTTCTCTTTTTGACTGGGATGTTGATATTGCCATCCCCTTCCCATGATTTATCTCTGGTGCTAGGGGGAATTATGACAGGATCCTGCTTCTGAGTGTCACACCAGAGAACACTTGAAGAAAGGAAGTGGAAACGTCAGTCTGCTACATCTCGAACAACAGAACAGACCTCTGTTGTTCACAGAAGCTTCTGCCTGGCAAGTCCTCACTGAGTGGGTTGGACCGGTAGATACTACTTAGCCATGTAACTAAAATAGTTACATAAGTAGAGCTGATCTAGAATCTTGGCCCCCTTTTTTAAAAAAGTAGATGATCAAGAGCAACAACATAACAGAAGTTCTATATACACACATATACACAAACCAAATTTGAAATCAGTAAATATTATAAGCTTTTTATAAATAACAGTTGGGTGCTGTAAATTGCTTCAAGGTATCTTTCATTTAATTACATTGCCATGATAAACTTCCTAAGTAACAACACTGAAGGCACAGCCAAGTTAGTCTGTTGTAGCAAAAACAAAAAGCATCTTACAGCACCTTAAAATTTTATTTGGCATAAGTTTTTGTGGACAATAGCATCTGATGAAGTAGGCTGGAGCCCATAAAAATCTTACGCCAAGTAAAACTTTTTATTCTTTAAGGTGCCACAGGGCTCTTTGTTATTTTCACTGAGAACAGCATCAGAATTACACAAGTTTCTATTGCCCCCCCAAATTTATTTAATAATCTTTTGTCCTTCATGGGTGCTATTTGAGATTATCTCTACTTGTTTTTATTGTATGGCACTGAGTTTGAAAAATTATTTTCAAAAAATAATTTGCTACTCATTAGTTGGTGTTACATGGCTCATACTCATAACTAAAGAGTAGCATGTTACTTTATAGTTTTTATTTTTAAAAAAATAAGTTTGAAAATACAAAAACCACCACCACCATCTCCCAGAATAATGTTTTAAGGATAAATAAGTAAATGTTTATACTAAAAATATAGTGATGTTACCAGTTATCAGCCAGAATTCTTTTGGTAAGTAAAGTAGACCTATTCAATCAATTATTGAATGGTGAGTCACCACAGGGACAAATCCAATTGATTCAGTAGATCTGTGGGGATCTACAATAAATCTATTAGGAGTAACAATAGGATTTAGGCTTTACTTTAACAAAAATATATTGTTGTTCTCTTGTCAACCTCAAAACCCCCCAATCAACCAACCCAATCAACCAACCAAACAAAAATGCTGTTGCCTTACAGCTAAATGTTGGGCTCCCTATAACTTTCAAGCTCTGATTACAATCATTACTACCCCATAATGTAAGGGGAATGGATGTTACCAGAAAGTTGATGGCTTCTTTAAAAGTCCATGAAGCCTTGTGTTCTACCTCAAGAAAAGTTGTATATGATTAATGAAGTGCAGGCCTGTGTTTACTTGCATTTTAGCTGTAGGAAAAAAAACCCTGAAAAGAGTCCAGAAGGAGGAATGATTTATATATAATCAGCATCTCACAGATAGGTGGGGATGGCAGTGGATTTTGTGAAGAAAGAACTTGTTGAACAGTATATAACACTACTTGTCTTCAAGCTATACCAAGAACAAGGTTTTTTTATTTTTCTAAAAAAACAGTGCTCCACTGAGGAAATCAGATCACTGATTAAATTGTTTTGAAAAGGGAGAAAGTAAGGTATCCTTTGGAAGCTAACCTTTTTTCTGCTTAATCAGAAACAAAGAATTGTTGCTTGGAGAAGCAGCTTAACCTGGTGATACAAGCAAACTAGGGAGTCAGATTAGATCTGTTTTCCTTTTCAATACTATTTGTATAAAAGAGAACCCTAGATAATAGCACTCTGTCTCTGATTTCTATTTTACCACACCCTGATGTCAACAAGCTTAAAGTCAGGAGCTTTTAGATTCATGTGCACCATGTAATCATAATTTATGTAGTGTTTGCAATTTGTTTGTGTTTTTAAATATATATTTTAACTTTGTTTTAATTACTGTTTGATTGTTTAATCTGAGTTTTAACTTTTGTATGCTATTATTTTAACTATGTTTTCATTTTTGTAAGTACTGTAAGCTGCTTTGAGTCTTTCCGAGGAAAAAAAGCAGGATATAAATGATGATGATAATAACAGCAACAACAACAACAACAACAACAACAACAACAACAACAAATAGTAGTAGTCATTATGTTGTAGTGTCCTTTCAAGGCTTAAAAAGGTCAATAATATGCAGTGTCATTTCTACTTTGGGCATGATCCTATTGGCCAGTGTAATTACACCAGTGTGGATATGGGGACAGTATAGGAAGTTGTCTCTGTCAAGCAGTGGTATAGTGATAAATCTTGAAGAACAGGCTTTCACTGTGACAGCCTCTGTAGTAATACCTCCCTGGAGAGTCCAGAAAAACAGGCAGCTCTGTTGATCTAAAATAATTTCTAGGTGTTGTTACATCCATCACAAGCAGATATTTTGTAAAGCAGATGTGTCTTGCTAACTCAGGATCAAGCTACTCCAAAATACTTCAGTTTACAAGGGTGACAGCTCATAACAATGTATTGTTGCTAGGAAAATATTTTTTTTTTTCTCCTACTGTGGCAATTGCATTTCAGTTCAGAGAGACCAACAGAGACCTGATGGGTGGAGTGGGGCTGGACATTATATCACCGACGATCTCTGTTCATCCAAGGCATAGGGCTTCCACCCTGCAAGTTTCTTGGTTCCATTGCACCACTGTTCCCCAGAGAGAAAACTGCACTACAGATTTAAAAAAAATGCGCCCCCCACCGCCCACGCTACAACGGGTGAAGGGGGGAGGGCGCCCTTTGCCATCTTCCCGTGAGAGGAGAGCACCGGTGGGAGGAGGCGGGGCTTTAAGGCGCTATTTAGGGCTGCCACGCCCTCCCCTCGGCCTCGTTCATCGTGTCGCGGGGCAAGCACAGGAGGGAGGACGCTGCCCTGTGGATCTAGGCCGACCACGTGGTCGGCCTGGAGGCCATGGTTCGGCAGCCGGGGAGGCAGCTGGTCGCAAGTTGGCTGCGCTCCTGCTCCTCCGCCTCCATTCCTTCCTCCTCCCTGCTCGCCTTTCCCTCCGGCGGCGATGTCGGCGGGCACTGGCCTGGCTGGCCTCGCAGGCTGGCCACGTGGCGCTGTTGGAGGCCTTTGTTTGTGGGTAGCTGCTGGCGTCCGCCTCAGTGGCTGCCCAGCTCCATTCCTCCCGCCCGCCGGCCTTCTTCTCTTCGAAGGCGCTGACGGCGGACGCAGCTGGCCCCGTAGGCCGGCCACGTGGCACGGCTGCGAGGACTTTCTTGACAGCGGTTAGCGGCTGCCTCAAACGGCCGCCCAGGTACAGGCTCGCTCCCGGCTCGTCGGGGGGCAGGAGGTCCGTACGAGGCCGGGGAGGCCGATGGGGTCTAGCCTCAGGGTTGCGAGTTGGGCCACGCTCCGGGCGAGCTTCAGTCGGGCGCTGCTCCACTGCTCCGCCGCGGGTCGAACCTTGTGGTCGGCCTGGGGATCCTTGGTGCAAGGGGACGTCTGGGAGCTAGTGGGGGACAAGTTACTGTGGCCATACCACCCTCAATGCACCCGAACACACTCGGCTGTCTTCGGATGCTAAGCGGGGTCGGGCCTGGTTAGGACTTGGGTGGAAGGCCGCCGGGGGAATTCAGGGTGCTCTAGGCTTCCATCTATTACTTGGATATATTAGACTGGTGAAAGTGTGTTGTTTCCTGCACTTTCTGCTATCTTTAGCAGTCAGTGGGCTTTGGGGTGGCCAGACAGTAGGGGTTCATGGTAGGGCTGGAGGCAACTTCTCTGGTACGCTGAGCTGGCGGGGTGGAGGGGTGCCACGTGTTAGAGAGTGCTCCCGCTGTTCATGTAGAGCATCTTTCCTCCTCCGCCCCCACCTCTCGCTGGCCTCTACCTCCATTGCAAAAAAACAAAACAAAAAAACAAACAAAAAAAACCCCCTGGATGGCTTTGAGCATTATGGAACTTGAATTGCCATGCAGCCAGGTAACTTAATTCTCCTACTGTTAGAGGTAGTGGGAGCTGTGCCTGATCCTCTGAATGGCCAATGTAGGGCTTCCAACACTAGGTGAAGATATCTTAATTACGTACAGAGGTTTCTCACAGGCTGCAATGCGGCTCATAAAAAACCAAGGAGGCATTGGATATTAACTTGAATCACTGACATTTAACGAGTTCTGCTAACACTGGGCATTTTCCTCTTTTAGCTTATGACTTTCTGGTCTACAGTTACTGAATGCTGATAGGGGTGGGGGGAGTATGGAGAGTAGTAGTTCGAATAAACAACCTCTCCAAGTTACACTGTAGATTGAGAGACTCAACCCCCAACTGGATGCCCCCAAGATCACTGAAATTGCACTTCCTATTATCCCCAAATAAAAGGTGCACATCTGTAGAGGATTTGTGAGCATGTTCTTGTACTTTTTAAACTAATATTCGTTTGAATGAAGTTTTTATGGATTGTGGGGCTATTTGAGCAATCAAATTCATCGTTGTTTGTTCCTAACTTTATCTCTCTTAGTTTTCAGCGTTAACTGTTCCCAAATAAGCTATTGGAGGAAGGAAGACGGAACTACAGGCCAGAACGGCCACCCGTGTGGCCTAGGAGCCATTTCTTCCCCACCTTGATGTCAGGTGCAAGAGGATGAGACTGGCTGGGAGCGTGATTTTAAAACTGCAGTGGGAGTGGAGTTAAACCAGAAGTAATTCAAGGCTGCAAAGGCCCTCTAGTTAATTTAAGTTGGCTTGGGAGGAGCTGATATATTCTCCATGGCGTTGAAGTTCAGGGAGCTGAACTCAGTCCTTCAAGTTGCTGGCATTTCCACAACATCCTACATCCATAGATTGTTGTGGTTGTGTGCCTTCGGGTTGTTTTGGCTTGCAGTGACCCTGGGGTGAGTGAACCTTGGTGGTGGAAGCCCTGGTCTTCCTTGGTCCCAGTCCCGTGCTCATAGAGGTTGTAACGTTGGGCTGTGGGCATGGAGACCGGGGTCTTGACTTGCCATTAAGCCATGGAGGCCCATTGGGTGACCATGGCCGACCATCTCTCTTGGCCCTTATAGGGCAGGGGCAAATCCCCCCTGAAAAATCCTAAAATCCTAAAATCTTGAAAATCCCAAAAATCCTTGCCGTAACATAACAAGCCCATGGAGGGTTCGCCCCTGGGTTGCCATGGGTCAGAGGCGGTTTGAGGACATGCAGGAGCAACCTGCAGATATGAAAATGGGTGGTTCATAAATACAGCAAAAGAACCGAGATTTCTTTATGATTTCTTTCATCGTAACCTCCTCCTACAGAGCATTACGGTTCCAGTTCTGTGAGAGGTCTGTACCAACCCTCCAAGCACCACTTTTTGTATTAGATCCCTTCTGGTAGCAATATTTTTAATAACAGGACAGTAAGTAATTTATTTTCTAAACCGTATGCCGTGCACTTCCTCCCTTTGTAGCTTTTCCATTGTTCATAATGTGTTCCTTGTTAACTCTCTACTGACAGACTTTGGTAAGTATATTAGCTGTCCTTTTATTGCAAGTAAATTATAACATTTGAAGAACTTATCTCAGAGCGAAAGAGCGGGTTCTGGGGGTTAGATTATACCCTATTATTTCTTTAGATTGTTACCTAACCGCCCAATTCCTGTCTAGTTCTCAGCTGTCTACTTGAATTCGACATATGTATCCACCTTACATTTCCTTCATGAAGCGGTGGAAATAGATAATTGGTTCTTGTGTTGTAAAGTATGTTGACACAAGAACAAGGCCTTGCGTAAACGTCAAGGCGGATCTATGAAATGCTGCTACAAAAATGAGAGGAATTAGTTGAGCGTTTGCTAATTCCAGTTTTTTGCTTTTGCTTTTCATGAATAGTCTGAGCTGCAGAACAATTTGTTACTAGTACTTCGGGTTTGGTCGACTTAACTTGTCAAGCGTAGTTTTATTGATAGTTTTATTACAGTCCTCCTTACATTTGCAGGTTTTGACCTTTATGAATCTGATTAATGCAAGTTGTGTGGGTGCATTTCTCCTGGTCTCCCCCTCCCATTGGCTTGCCTGGGCTCCAGTTACAGTACTGGACATGACAGATTGAAGAAATGAGCAAATGCAACACTCAGTATCCTTTTGACGAGTATTACCTATGAGAAAATAAATTTTTGGGCGCTGGTGGTTATATATTAGTCATTTATATTTTCTCTGTGTTCGAGGAATGCCTCACATCAGTTTGAAAATGCCTCAATTTTTGACTGCCTTCTCCCAGGACAATACAAGCAGTCTTGTTTGTTACTTGTAGTGTGATTGGCCGGGGGCAGAATTAACACAAACATGGAGGGTCTCGTGCTCCTCTTCAGGTGAGGCTCTGTTCCTACCCTAGTAGCTTTCGCTTACAATTTTGGTGCATTGAGGGTGAGTCTGTGGTTCAGAGCAAGGGGGACAGGCCTGGGACTTGACCTGGGGTGAGGGCAGCTTAACGCTTTTCACATAAAAGATTGGAGTCTGATCGGGTGAGCGGGGCACGGGGGGTTATGTGCGCAAATTTTCTGATGCCGCTTTATGCTCTGTCGGGGAGCTGAGGGCTTGCATCATATTAAATCTGAGCAACATTCATTTTGTGCAGGGGTCTTTAGCTTCCGTTGCAGCTCCGATGGTAGATGGAAATGGAAGACCACGGGTGCGGCGCTTTGTCAGGCCGGCTCATCAGTTACACTGTCAGGCCGACTCACCAGTTACAATGTGTTTGGTTTCATTTCAGATCATTCTGTCCTGAATGTGAGGAGACGAGTGCGGAGCTGTGGTCACAGTTTCATCTTTTGGGCAGAGCGGCAGGCTCGTGATGGCCAATCTGGCACGCATGGGGGATTCGGTGACCAAGCCTCGCTCCGATGGAGGGGCAAGAGAGGCCTTCACTTAGTACTGCCAGTTGCCTACACTGTTTGGGAAAGCCCGCTGGCTCTCCGCCGATGTGTTGGTTATTCACCTGGGTGGTAATGACCTTGGTCAAAGGCTTAATCTTTTGGATGAGCAGCAGGCTCATGATTGCCATGTTGGCACGCATTGAGAGACAGTGGTTGTGGCTGTTTATGGATTGGCAAGAGAACCTTTGTTTGCATGGCTTGTTGCCTACGCTGATTGGGGAGAGCTGTTGGCCTCTGCCGATGTGTTGGTTATTCACCTGGGTGGTAATGACCTGGGGCTTTTAAAAGGACAGGCCTTGATTATATAGGCCATTTGCGATATGTGGCTTGTTCTAAATACTCGGCCTGGTGTTCGCATTACTTAGTCTGCAATATTTAAAATTACAAATTAATTAAAATAAGTAAAATAAGTAAAATAAATAAATAAATAAATAAATAAAACTAAAATTATATTAAACATGAATGAATAAATAAAGAAGAGTTTGCTCGTAGGCGAGTGAACAAGGAAACCTCCAGTGTTGGTGACAGGGCTTGGGTTTATACACTCATCACTGTGACATTGTCTTTGATAAACCTGAGCTGTATAGATCACAGTGGGGTTCACTGGGACCTGAGGGCAATGTAATCTTTCCGTGGCATTTGCAGCAGGAGCTGGAAGCTATCCCGTGTGGGGGTTGAGGGGATAGGCATGAAGTGGGGGTCGCCGCCCCTACCCATGGCTGGTAAGGGGGGGGGGTTGTTGGGTTCAGTGTGTACCTATGGCACCCTTTGGTGTAGGATAATGTCTATCCTCTAGGATACTCCCAGGAGCCCTCACTTGGTTGTGCCCTGGGGACTCCGTGCTCCGGGCCTCACCTTCCAGAGAGGGCTGACCAGTCTTGATCCACCTTCTGCGATTGGCTTTGGGGCCCGGTATCTCGCCCTACGGGCTAGGGAAGATGGGGGCGGGAGCTGACTCTTGCCCTAGTCCACCCATGCTGTTGACCTCCCTTTTTAGGATAGAAGTTCAAGATCAAGTTCAAGTTCAAGTTCAAGTTCAAGTTAATTACCATTGTATGTTAGTTAGGCATATTAATAAATTGCCCTAGTTCAACCCAAGCCCTGTGTGTGGTCTCCTCATTTCGTGGGTTGGGCGGCAAAGTGTTGTCTTGACTATATTCTGTCTCACTGCTAAAGCCATCTGTGTATGCAGAAGAGCTTGTTCTGTTGTAAGACTCCTGGACCCTAGGGTTTGAATCTCCACTCAACCATGAAAACTCATTGGGTTCCCTTGTGCACAGACTTAGAGGAATACAATACCAAGCCTCCTTTGAATGAATCTTGCCAAGAAAACTCTAGGAGAGGATCACCATTAGGTGGAGTTGACTGGAAGGCACATAAAAACAACAGTAGATAAAAACAGTCTTCAAGGAAATGCTGTATATAACTCCTAGATACCCCCCCCCAAATAAACACAACCTCCCAATCTTCACATCTGAAGAATCATTAATTTCAAAAATAGTTTCATTTCATCCTTAATATTCTTGAGTATCTCTTTATCTGATACTAGTACACTTTTCAGCATTCAAGCTCTCACTCTAGGACAGGTGCTCCCTACGAATCCCTCTGCACAGGGAACATGATCAGATTCACACTTCTATATTATCACATTTTATTCAACTGTTAATTATCCCAGCAGCTTCACACACAGATGTTGTTAAGTGAATTATAGGGGGAAAATATTTAATCTGTGAAGGATGCACCATGTCTCTCCAAGTATCTTTCAACTGTAACACTTCTGGGCAATCAGTACATTTAGTAGGTATTGTGCTGGAGGAATTTTTCATTTTTGCTTATCTTAATTGTATTTTCTCCCACCATGTTATCTTATCTTTGCTCTGATTTCTGAAAGTTCATTTAACAAGTTAACCCTCTGTCTTTCTGTTTTTCTTAGTCTCTTCAAAGTAAGAACATAGGCAGCTGCTTTGTACATGGAGACTACTACTTCATCTACTATAATATGTACACTGAAGGGTAATCTTCACTGGCCAAAAGCCTTGAGTTTGGCAGTAATTGTACCTGAACATAACAAAGTTGTTTTTTGTTTTTGTTTTTTAAAAAGATCTATATGATACATCTCACATCCTGGTCTGTTTTTTGGTGAGTTTCCAGGATTAGATGTGAGTTTTAAAAACCAAGGCGGGAGGTCCCACAGTAGAGGCAAGGGTTAAGTCTCACATCTGGCTCCATTGTCTTGGTTCCTCCTTTATTTTTGGGTAGTTCCAATGATAACACATTGAATGGGAGTATTGCCATTGAGTTTCTCCTCTGACTTTCGCTCCCTCTTTACATTTCTGGGGAGGAAACTCTGCCCACACCATACTCCAACTAAAAAAGAAAAAAAGAAGAAAAGGATGAAACCTCGGTGTGTATGGGGCATGATTACATCCTGACTGAATGTGGTGGTGGGAGAGGGGGCAACTGCTGCAAACCCAAGAACATAATAGCCCAACTTTAACCAGGACTGTTGGGCTGTCCAGAGGAAGCCTGAATGGAACCTACTCCTCAAAGGACTAGTCAGGACTTTTTCAAGCTGTACCTGAAGATGCCAGGGATTAAATTTGGGATCTTCAGTGTGCAAAGAATGTGCTCTGTTACTGTGCTGTGTCTCATCTCGAAAGGCAAAGGGAACATCTTGAACCAGTCACCCTGGCAGGTCTCAAACTCTGTCTCCTCCTTCTCAGCCCCATGTAATATTCCAGGAGCTACCCTTTTTTCTGTTCTGTTCAACAATGCTCACACTGGGAGACCAGGATCTGTATCCTTGCTTGGCCATGGAAACCTACTGGGTGACATTGGGCAAGTCACATTCTCTCAGACTCAGAGCAAGACAAGAGCATATTCCCTATGAACACATTCTGCTGAGAAAACCCCAAGATAGGTTTATCTTAGGGTCACTGTTAGTCAGAAATGAGTTGAAGGCACACAACAACAACTCAGAGGTCAGAAAATCAAAATATAAATCATCATCGCTGAAGAGAAAGTAGTCCAAGAATCAAAGTTAACAGCCAGAACATACCCAGATAAGATCATTCCAGTAATTATCACCATGTGTACTTCACACAAATTTTCCAGTCCCAAAGCAAGCTGTAAGAAACAAACCAAATATATATCACTCACCAGGGTTTAGGATCTTGGCTTTCTTGCATTTCCCTTGAGCTCTCCAAACCACTGACCTCTGGTGGGATGCTTGCAAAATAGCTTCTGCCTGTAGTCAAATAGTTCAGCTGGGATTCATCAGGAAAAGAGAGGGAAGGCTTTCCCTGAGCAAAATAGCATATTTGGGGAAATACTTTTGCACAATACTCTACCTGTGATCAGATGTTATACCACAGCTGGGACCCAGAGCTTGGCAATTTTACATTTCTGTGTGTGTGGGGTACAACTCTCAGAATCTCCCAGCCAGCACAACTAGTGGCCATGATAGCTAGAGGATTGTGGAAGTTGTAGTGCAAATATTTTCTGAGCCATTATGGGACCAAGATGGAGTTCCAGTGCAGCTTTTATGTCACTCTTATGTTTTGCTGCTTTCTGTAAACAAAATCTGTCTGGGGCAGCAGGGACAGACTGCAGCAATATAACTCATAGACCTCAAATGATTGGCTGCTGGGAAAGGGGCACAGGAAAGATATTTCATACATATAGTGTATATCTGCATGTTCAGATATAGTTGAAACTTTTCAATCACTTAAGCTCTGCCTTTTCAGGAATTACAGTGCCCATAAGGATATCTCCTCCATCCCTCCTCCTATGCTTTCTTTTCATCCTTGGAATCTTGCCTCAAAAGCAAACATGTCTCTTCCTTCAGGTATTTTTCATTTCTAGCAGAACTATAAGCATTTGTCTTTGGCAGCAGTGAGTCAGGGAGGTGGCTTTTGAACTCTAAGCTGTTGCTCTTAAGTAGAAGTGAAAGAGGATAAAAGATTGGAGGTGGTACTTGCCAACACAGAGCTATTCAGGACAAAAATAAGACTATTAAAGCAAGCACAAAGATAGTCCTGAGAAGCTTCCATGTTGGTTCTTTGATGGAATATGAGCATACTGGTTTGAAGCCTTGATACTAAGGGCTGGATTGATGGAAGAATGTGGCCCACCAGGCTTCCCTGAAGTTCTGGGTATCCTATCTTCTTGTTATTTATTTTAAGAATACTTCCAACCGTATGGCTTAGTACTAACATTTCTCATCCTTCTAATTTTTAGAGAATGTGATTCATGTTATTCTACAATAGAAAAAGATAAACATACTAAGTCAATGTTGGAATTCATGCAGACATCCAGATGTTTTTGGACTGCAACTCCCAGCATAGTCAATGATAAGGAATGCTGGACAGAGCAGTCCAACATCTGGTGAGTTGCATGATTCCAACCCTTGTGCTAAATAGATGTGTCAACACATCCTGTAAGCCAGTCAATCTTTAACAACAAGAAAGAAAAGAAGGCTAAAGCTGAAGCCTAACTAGCTCTGTGTAGAGAACATGGACAAAAAAGACCAATAAATCACCATTATAACATGCTTTTTCAAAAGAGGAATAAGCTCCTTTATGAACATTGGAGCCAGTCTGAAACATTGTCATCCCTTAAAGTTGCAAAGCAAAATTCTAGTTTCTGCCTCAGGTTTGATGTTTGGTGTACCTTCTCTAGAACTGATACAAGAATAAGCACTGCCCAAACAAGAATGGGAACTGTCAGCTGGTGCTGTCCCATCACAGAGGATGTGGCTATCAAGTCCATTTGGCTGTCACTTGACAGCAATTCTGATGCAGCCAGTGTTGGAAACACTGAGGCATAGGCCAATAAGGAACTAGAGAATTCAGCAGATAAGACTGTTGCATCTGGGAGTCCTGAAAGTCTAGGGAGCATAGCTAGGGATTCCTCCATGGCAGCGATTCATGAGTTGTAAGACTCCTGCCAGAAATCAAAGAAAGAAGATTAAAGTTCTTTTGGTGGATGCACCCTTGGACTAGAACTTCCAGAATTCCTAGCTACTATATCCAATGGTTGAACTGCCTGGGGAATTCTTGGAGTTGGAGTCCAAAAATGTAATTTTTGCATGTTCTGATTCTGGGAAATATCTGGGGGAACAAACAATTAGAAGAGTTAGAGCACAATGCTGGCAAATTATAATTGATCATATCCACCAATGCAGCAGGTTTGTTCATTTATTTAGAACTAACACTTCTCATCTTGTGTAAAGCTGGCAGAAAGCAACTATGAGTATTTTCAAAAATAGAAACAAGTAATGCAGATATACAAATATACAAAGCCATTAAAAAAGCCCTTGTTAACAGTTGAATGGGATAGAGAATGAGACTGTATAATTATTATTTTCTCTTAAAATGTGTCAATTTTACTATGCACTTTCAAGTCATCTGGAGCAGCACAATGTGCCTGGCATTGTAGGTGTAAGACCTAATCCACAACTGATTAAACTGTTATAATTATGCCTAACACAATTCATTGATGATTTGAGCATACACCTGAAACACTGCTGACAATCTTAAAAGACTGTTCATTGTTCTTTTTTTTTTTTTAAAAAAAAAATCATACCTAGCATCTCAATCAGAGATAAACTCCTACCCTAGATGCACGAGGGTTACAAACAAAGGACTGAGTGTATACTGTCTAGGAATCTCCTTCCCTTAAATATTCACCTTACAAATTAGTTTCATAAATTATACATGTTTAGTTGGGAAAGACCTTAGATTAACCCAAGTTCACTAGGATAATAAACTCTGCGTTGTGTGAGGGGAAGTATTTTTTGACTCCAGTCAGCATTCATCTGTATTGTGGGAAATACAAATGTCTCATATCAAAAGCAGTATTTGTGTATGCATAAAAAATTGTGTTTCATCCAGACACCCAGAGCCAGAAAACAGAAGATGGAATAAAAGTAAATAAAATCAGATAAAATCTATTAATGTAAAAAGGACACTTGTATGATATTTCTTGGTTTCAATGAATTTAAACGTTTTCCACTATGGAAGAAATATTGATTACTCCCAAGCAGGGCTAACCTACAGAAAACATAGCCCATCACTTCTGCTTTGCTGCATCTTGGTTAAGCAAGGTCTGGTTCTGTTGGATTCTTCAACAAAACATGATTCTGAGGGTGGGGGAAACAAGTCCTGTTCTAGTGCATGCAGGTTACAAATAAAGGATTGAATACATGCTGCTTAGGGATCACTTTCCTCTAAATACTCACTTTCAGACTCTGCAGGTGGTCATGTATTGAACTTTGTTTATTATACTTGTTTTATGTAAAAAAAAAAAAGAGTGTGTGTACAGCAACCAAGTATTAACAACAAAGTTAAATACTTAATCAAATTCAGAATTCATAGACAAATTACTAAGGATAGAACTATATGCAGAACTTTAAAAATTGTTTTTAAAAAGCAATTAGTTGCATTGATAGTTCAAGTTCCTAGTTAATTAGCTATCATTATAACATCAATTTTAAGATGTATCTCTTTACCTTCCATTTTTCAAAAGCAAGTAAATAGTTACTTTAGAAAAACACTTGATTGTTACATTTGCTTGTGATACAAAACCACTTTCCTCTCCTTCACCCTACTGTAATCTCAACACACACAACACAGAACAAGGCTGAACACATGCCTAGTTCACATATGTCTCATGCACAAGACATGAATGAGCCACATTTGAACCACATGATGGTTCTCCTCCACCATTTAGTGAGACCATGCCCCAGTAACAGTACAAGTAACTAAAATTACACTTCAAAGGCTGTGGAGTTATCTCTTATAAAGTCATGATTTTATGCAACACAGCTCTGAGTTCGTTATTGAGGAAAGGAATTAATTAGAAGCAACTCATTACATGTACAAGAAGCCCCTACCCTTTGATGCCACATTATCTGATGACTTGCTCTTTTGAGGCTTCCAAAATTCAGTGGAGGCTCGCTTGAAACAACTTGCATGGGCATGCTCATTGCAAAACGACCTGAGAGGGGGAAAAGGCACTAAACCAGCTGGGAAACTTTGCAAGCAGTGCTCATGGTTGGTCCCAAGTGAGTCTCTGTAAGCCCTTTCATGCTCTCTACAGTCTAGTAAATGGATTCCACTTTTTCAACCAATTCCATTTTTTGACAGTGCTCTAGTCCCTAACCTGTCAGATAAGTGGGTAAAGCCGGTAATAAGGCTAGATATGGCATAGAAACCATATCCCAAAACTTGCACTTCCCCTATAAAGCTAACTGCCAGGGACCTTAGAACTGTTTTTGAGGAGTGTGTCTGTTATGGAGAGCTCAACATTGACAGACAGTATGTTTTTAATTTTGCCTAATTGCAAGTTTTTGTAGGAGGAGGGGAAATTTTACTTTCTCCATCCATTAGCACTCAAACATCCTTAAATGTGAAAACTTGTACAAGCACTAGGTCTATTTAGAAGTGCTCTCCATGCATTTGGTGTAGCTTACTCCCAAGTATGTGCACTTAGGGTGGACTGCAGGGCTCAATAACAACCATTTTCTTAATAGTTCTTAGTACTTGATTGTTTAGTATACTTCTGATTGATAATTTCTGAGGAGCTACATCAGAGTCTTGGTAGTCCAATTGTGCCAGGACATTGGCAGCCTACTCTTGAGGGGCAATTGAGCCCCCGCTCTCCTTTTGGGGTCCTGCATTTACATAATAGTAGAGGTGGTCATTAATAGTAGTCTAGAAGTGATCGCCTCTCCCTTAATGTCTCCAGAGTGTCACATGTTGTTCCTCAGCCAAACTTCAGACTAAATGGAACAGAGAGTAAAAAAGCACAGGAAGAGGTATTTACAGGGGGAAATGGGTGAGTACACAAGGGGTTAAGCCCCTCCTCATCTTTTGTTCGCAGATTCTCCCTTTAAAATTCCTCCCCACTGCTGCATTCTTGTTAACTTGGTCAATGTTGGTCCAGGAAAGTTTGCCAAGATAACGTTTGGTTCTGTCCTTAGATGGGCACCAAAGTGCTTTAAACTGGGAATGTTAGGATAAATGAAATTGTGCAAATATGAAATGTAAATGTAAGCTATTTGTTAAAAAAAAAGAGTAAGCTACAAATATTTGGTGTGTGTGGAAAAAACGATGTTGATTTCTTACGCCAAATTTAGCCACATGCCTCTACACTGTTGCCAGCTCTGGACTGTAGGCATACAATTTTCCAGCAAGCATGAGTGTGAAGAAATGACCAGCACACAAGTATACAAATACTTACTCTGCTGGGAAATAAGTGGTCATGCATATGCTATGGCTTGTCCAGCCTCGTTCTCTGGGGTGGTACCACCATTTTTTCCTGAGAGTTACTAAGATTTTTGGTGGGTCCCTCTTCAGATATATGCCTTTAGTACTCACCTTCCCTCCATCTCTTCTAGTGTCTATTTAACAATCTCTTTTACTCTCAGGATCTTCCCCAGACTTTAGTTATATTTTGGCTTAACAAACAGCAGAAATCTAATTTAGTGGAAGAGAATCTATTTTTCTATTATCATGTTTTTAGCTGATTTTACCTTGTCTTTAAAATGCAGATGTTTTTACATGTCAATTTGTTTAATAGTTTTTAAACCTTTAAACTATCTTTTAAAGACGATTTTAATTTATGGTGTGAGTCACCTTGGGGGCTGTATCAGGAGAAAGGCCTGCAGCTACCACCTTTTTTGATGCTAGCTCTTTCTCTTTCTGCACCCACCACATCTTAGGAAATTTGCCTAGAGCAATGGTGGGGAAGGTGCATCTCCCAGGCTACATATGGCGTCCCATGGCATTTTTGAAGTTCCTAGATCCTTACTTCTTGAACCCCCCAGTTCTTTTATGTTGTTATGGGTAATGTTGTTGTGCACCCCCCATGACTGGCATGATTTAATTGATAAATATTATTTAATTGGCACTATTAATTGATGTTGATATAAATAATACCTGAGGTGACTGGGAGGTGATATTGGAAGGGCCATATTACTGATTGTAAACAGGAGATTGCAAGGCAAGTCAGCCACAGCTACCTCTTGGGCAGGAACCAAGTCATTTTCAGGCTAATAGCGCAGACCCTCTCGAGACAATAGGCTTAAAGATAACAAGCTGGATGTCTCAGAGCTGAAAGGAGAAATTCCCATCAAATTATGATTGTTTTAACTCTGACCCCAAACACCTGGATGTTTCCTTATTGTTTCCCCACCTTTCCACCATACAGGGCTATTATGACAGCCATTATCCTTTTGTCACCTAAACCATAAGACCATTAGCTCTGGCCAGACTCCATTGTTTGTGTTGCAATTCCCATTGTCTGCTT
The DNA here is from genome assembly GCA_948472985.1 of Iguana delicatissima. Classification (NCBI taxonomy): domain Eukaryota; kingdom Metazoa; phylum Chordata; class Lepidosauria; order Squamata; family Iguanidae; genus Iguana; species Iguana delicatissima. The sequence continues at coordinate 182,715 of CAOKZL010001836.1, forward strand.
GGCTGGGAGAGTGATTCACACTCATGCCTGCAGGATATTTTTTGGGTATAAACATCCCTGATTTCAGGCTGTCTAGTGCAGTCTCTTGCCTTTCTGAACATGACACTGTCCATCTGCTTCCTGAACGAGAACTGACCTTAGATACCTACCTAAGCCACATCACTGCTTTCCTCACTGCTCTCTAGACTGGTAATTATAGCCTCATCTCTGAAAATCCTCTATCATACTTTCTCCTTTTTCCTTCAGCTAGTCCTTGTATGCTTGTGTGAGTGCTTGGATCTTTGCGTGCTTGTGTGACTTTCTTTCAATAAAACAAATTTTTAGTTAACAATTGAAACTTTCTGGCTGGTTCTTTCCTGCAAGGACCCCATAAATATAGGTGGCAGATCTTGCTAAGTTACCCCCCTCTCACAGGCCTCCTGACTTTGAGCTAATTATTCCCCATTTTTGAATGGTGGTACTGGCATTGTGGGTTGGCCTTTGTGGGACCCATGTTTGGGGGTAACATTGAATGTAAATAAAATAATATTCAATATTCAAATCCCTGCTTGCCCATGGAAACCTGCTGGGTGACCTTGGGCAAGTCACACTCTCAGCCTCAAAGAAAAACACAAGCAAACTCCCTCTGAACAAATCTTGCCAAGAAAACCCTGTGATATGTTTGTCTTAGGATCACTGTAAGCCGGAAATGACTTGAAGGCACACAACAACATATCCATTTGCATTACTTAAGACACAGGATACAGGTGTGTTTGCACCAGACAGATGAGATTGTACTACAAAAGCATCTAAGCTCTCACTCCTTATTCTTGCTAACAAGTTCATCTGTGACCCCAGGGTTCTTCTGCAAGTACCAATTCACCTGTCTGGAAATGAAAATTTATGACTTTAAATGCAAAGAATATTCTGTTGAATGAAGGTCTTGGCTTTCAAGCCTGTTATAATAGCCTATAACCAGCAGCTACTGCACTGCTATCAGAATGCAAAAACAATGCTGTTATGCTGAATACTGTATGATCAGGCTACATTATATCTGCAAATAATCTTTGCTACCTCTTCATTCTGCCTATTGGAAAATTCTCTAAAGTGGAACCATTTTTGTCATCAAAAGCCACTGGCCCAACAAAACAAGTATTATTTTATTTATTTTGCTTCAAGCATTTGCTGAGAACAACATGACAATGAGCTACATTCTGAAGCAAACTGTTAAAATCTGGGATTTGGAATTCTACTAGGCTTTCGAGAAGATGCAACTGTTTTACAGTTTGCTCTTCCTCTAAACTTTATGATTTAACACAGCTGTACAGCAGAATGTGCCTTGATCTCACTGCCACGGCTGCAGATACAAAACATAAATGTCTTATTTCTTTTTAAAAATCTCCCGGTGTTGGAAATGCTCAGCTGCAACAGAAAGGATAGTTGGTCATTTTAACAGGATGTACATCTTCTGCAAATGAACTTGATTGGCAGCTATCTCCCCCTGCCAGCACTCTCCCTCCCAAAGAATCCGAAATGTAGGTGTAACGGGAAGTAGTCTTAAGCAGGCTAGATGCACTGCATATGTCAGTCCATCAGTGTACTATAGCAATCTGGACAGCATGCCTGTTACAGAGTTCCTGAGCTCTTTGAAGAGATGCCAAGACTTACACATGTTTCAGATTAATACAACACAGAGGCAACAATGGAGCTGCAGTTTTGTGATATCAGTGGCAACAGGATGGTTGAGACTCGATAAAACCAGAAAATTTAAGTTAGCCTAGGTCTGCATTTCTTCTGTATCTGCAATACACTCAACTAAGGCTTGGAACCTGCAAATGCAATGTAAACATGTCTGCCAACTTTCACAGAAGACTTGTAAACTATCACTTTGTAGACTGGAACTACTCAAATCCCTCCCCTCCACCAGCATGATTCTGGAAGCTGTAGTCCAAACAAGTAACTTTCTTGAGCTCTGTCAGTTTTGTCAGTTTGGAACTATCTTTTGATGCACCTCTTTTCTTATGTTTGGGATGCATTTCCACTGCAGCAGGCAGAAGTGAATTCTCCTTCACCTTCCTTCACTTAAATCAATAAATTCTCTACTCTCAGAATAGCTGCACTAGAATCTCCCTCTTATGTTCCCTTTTAGCTAGCACTTTGTGTACATCTTTTTGCTCTGAAAAATGCAGCCTTAAATAATTAGACAAAGAGCTAAGAGATCTTTCATAAGATCACAATGTGTTTTGCATGTATTTATTTCGGTTCAGCTGTGTTCACAGTAGCTGCTCCTCCAGCCCATCCTATCTGCCATCTCACACCACTAGCTACCACTAGAGGGGAATGAAAACATTAGCTGCATTGTGACATTTTCCCAAGTCAGAAAATATGACCAGAGGAGCAAAATTAAAAAGTTAAAGCTCCGATACAGATGCTGCTAAGAGGAACTTCCTCAAGACAACATTTCAAGCTAGTGAATGAAACATCTGGAAAACTTTTGGCACATGTATCAGCCAACTCATATGCTTCACCCAGACTGAGCCTGGCATTAGTGTCCAGATCCTGTAGGCTATGGAGCCTCACTGTTTGAACTGTTTCATCAAGAGACATCAAGACAGAGCCCCTAACTAATATTCACCTTCAGGGTTTCGTAATAAGAAGATAATGGCGCTCTACAGAAATATTCTTTGCAATGGCCTTTGCAGTATCTAACCAGCTATGCTAAGCAGACAGAGCTTGATGCACAAAATGCTAAACCCAGCATTTGTTTGCAAGTAGATCTACTTGCAGTTAAGCAAATAATATTGTGGTTTCAGTCTTGCAGTTAGCCACCTGCCCATGAGCAATTAAGCTGCCAGGCAGCGTTTCAATTAGTTTGATCTGAATTTCCTTTGTGTTTTGCAGATGAGATGACCAAGACCATACAGCAGTGGTTCTCAACCTGTGGGTCCCCAGATGTTCGTGGACTTCAGCTCCCAGAAGCCCTGAGCATTGACCATAGTGGCTGGGGCTTCTGGGAGCTGAAGTCCACGAACATCTGGGGACCCACAGGTTGAGAACCACTGCCATACAGGAATAAAACCATGTTGGCTGGTGTCTTCCATGTCAGTGAGGTTGTGAACCTACTCCAGATTTTAGTATAGGTGTTAAAGGAGCTAACCAAGGTGCTGAACTTATTTCAGGTACAGGATTCAGAATCTTGGATAGCTCATTTAAAGTTCAGACTAAAGCCTGGAGGAGATACACCACTCCTCTGACAAGGAATCCAAGAGCCATTACAGGAATAAAGAAAAATTGCTGCTACTATTTGCTTGTGACGAAAATCTCCACTTACAATGTAAGTCAGGCAAGAGGGCTCACCTGCTGGTAGTTACCCTTGAGTTTATGTCCAAATGGCCTAAATACCCTAAAGACACCAGACCCCATCTGATCTTGGAAGCTAAGTAGGATCAGTTCTGGTTAGTACTTTGATGGGAGACCACAAGCAAATAGCAAATGCTATGGCCACTAATTTTTCCAAACATGTAAGAGAAGAAACTATTTTACACTTTCTCCAAACCGTTTTTGAAGCATGATGAATTTGGACCAAATGTTCAGCATTCTGAGTTTGGTTCAACTCTAATGAAATCACCCTGAGTTCCTCTGTCAAAGACTAGGAATACTACTACTACAACTACTGTTGCTGCTGCTACTGTTACTATTGCTAACAACCACCTGAACCAATGACTTTTATGCATTCAGTAACTGAAAGACCAGGATCCTGGATTAACTTTGGCTCTTCAATGGATGATGTGTGCTGAAAGGGGAACAGGAAAAAAGACTGCTGACAGGGTTGTGCATATTTATAAAGTCTATATGTGCCAAATCCCTTCTTTTCTCACATTTATGATCACCATTTTTTACAGATCAAAATTTATTAGGGAATTTAATGACCATCATGGAATATGAAATCAGACAAAGAAAGCTGGGCTATTTGACCTAACCTATTTGAGCTGCACCGGCCTGGAAATGGAGCCAGCTGAGGCCAAGTGTCACTCCCTGACCACCTCCTCAGCCTTCTCTTGGGTGAAATGCATCAGCCTCAAGGGCAATCCAAATACTTGGGTTGCTCCCCAGCTGGCTGTAATTTGAAGGTAAGTCAGAGGACTCCCATCCAAGTTTGTCTCAAAAGTAGCGTCCTCCTCTACCTATTGGGTCACAGGACTTTAAAGAGGAAGTTTCAGAGCCCTAACTGACACCAAAAGAATGCCAAAGGTATACACTAAAGTCTTATATTCTTTTCCCACTACCTGCTACGGACAAGGAACAAGTGGGTGCTCAGTCCCTTTCCCACACCATGCCAAGCAACATGGCCCTTGCCCCTTGTTGCAACATATTATCCTGCTCCAACAAATGAACACAATCAGTCTGGTAGAGCTCTGGCCATCAGAAAACTATGGTGGGATGTGAGATAAAGTGGCCCAACACCTTCCCCAGGGCTTCATTCTTTATTGTTCTTTGGGCAAGGTAAATACATTGAGGCTCACTCTCACCTGGCAGAATAAAATAGCAGAGAACAAACGAAACTCCAGGTCAATGACTTTGTATAAGCTGAAAATTACTCAAAGCTCGTAAAATCAGGGTTTTGCCCTTCAGCAAGCCCATTCCCACTGAGGTGAATAATTAAAACATGAGAAGGAGGAGGCCAAGTGTGCTCTTTAAGCAGAAGAGGCAACAAACAACTCTTTTCCCAAGCCACTCCAGTGGCAACATTGCTCAACCCCAGTTGAGCCCCCAAATGGTAACTTTGGGCATGGCGCACTGACGAGCAAACCATACTGTGGCTGCAGATCAAGACCCACTGTCTCACCAAACGGCACGTGGCAACTAACAGAAAAGACAAAGAACAATGTTAATATGTCATAATGCCTTCAAAATCTAAGAGGATGCATGTATCTCTTTGCAGCAGATGGTTTCCAGCAGCCAGTGCTTTGGAGAGATTGTGGGCCTAAGCCCACTGCAAAAGTTGCAAAGTTAGTTTGGAATGGGTGCCAACCTCCTTGAAGCCCCAAGTTGTGCAAGGCCTTTAAGGTGAGAGTCCAAGACTGGTACCTGATAAGGGATGAAGAATCCATGCCTAACCCCCCTTACATGACATAACGCTGCAGAGCATGAACTGGACATAATGCCAGGTCAGCATACAACCCCAATGCCTAATCCGCAGAATCACCTGCTACTTAGAGAGGATTAAGTGCCCAAGGCCCAAGTGCCCAAGGCCAGGGTTCCCCTCTATCAGCTACCACTAATTCACTAATGAGCAAAGCTTCACAAAACACAGTCAAAGCTGCTGCACAGAAAAGTGTAACCTCGTAAACAGAACTACAAATAACAGACCACATGCCCCCCAGACTTCTAAGTATCTCCGGGGTAAAGGCTCATGCTGATTGGCAATCTGCCCTCTTTTCTTTCTCCACTGTTCCAGAATTTTGTGCACCCTGAAGTCACAAGTGGTATCCTCATACCCTCGAGCTTTAGCAATGAAAGCCAATGTTGACAGCCTAGTCCTGGTGGACAGTGGAGGCTGCCTCCTGTTCCTGAAAGAAACACAATATTGCAATATGTGGTCAACAGGAATACGCCACAATGCTTGCAGCCTTTTAGACAACCTAAATAACTTAAACTTCCTCCTGGCCTTCTGATAGTTCCTCCTAGTATTCAGAACTGTGGAGAGACTAATAGCTTATACAACCTCACTTTCCATTTAAGGCTCCACAGATCTACAGGCATTGGGCCAGGACTGGAGTCTGTATCCACAGCAAGTTTTCTGATGCACTCCCAACTGTTGGTGGGAAAGATCCCACATCAGCCACATCTCTAATAGGCTCACTCGATCAAGCAGCCACAGTTCTGCTGAAATCTGCTCTGATACTGACTGGACTGACAGAGCCAGCTGATGAAACTACTCCATCTGACTGTGGACAACTGTTTATACCAGTTATATGTCTCACAGTGAATGAGACAATATATTGAAGACCTCTAACCATGAAGGCTTGGACAAGGGACATGGCATAAGGGGATACAGAGATGAGCAAACTAATCAGCTTCCTGTGGGAAGTCATGTGGGGCTTAATTGAGAATGGGACAAATGCAGAATCACCTAAAAGAGGGATGGGGGGGTCTCTGTCCCAATCCCAATTGCCACCCTGATCACCACACCCAAAACACTTCTCTCACCTCTCAGCACAAAAGACACACCAAACACACATGTTAACAACACAGGCACACCACATTACATTTACCCACCTCACTGTATTCACACTGCCACACACCATAGGGCAGGAACAAATGAAGAGAAATTCCCAGAATTTGAAAGTCAAAGGAATTAAAAGTCAAAGCAGAACAAAGTCAAAAGAGAACAAAACTGACTGGCAGGAACAGATCAGATGGTACTGCCCTCCACTCCATCCCGGTCAATCTAAGCCCATCAACATCCAATGAAATCAAGTCATAGGAAATTAAAAGACAAAGGAGAACAAAACCAACTGGCAGGGACAGATCAGGAAGCCCTCCCCTCCACTCTATTCCTGTCAGCCTAAACCATGCCAACATCCGATGAAAGGCAAGACTCTGTTTAGTGATCTGTCCACTCTGTGCTGTGAAGATCTAAAGAGGGAACGTGAAGGGGCCAGCAGGCTTTAAATAGCCTCTGGCTCCACCTCCATCACAAGCAGCCTGGGTTCTCCCATGAGGGCATCAAACTCCTCCCCTCCCCTGCAGCACTGCTTGCCTCTTGGGTCCAGGTACATATTGCTTTGAATGTGGACATTTTGTGCACATTTTAAAAACTGTACACATTGCTAGAATGCAGCCTTCTGCCCATAGAGTAAAGCAGACTTTAGCAGTGTTTGCCTGCATTTGACATGTGCTGATTTTTTTCCCAGGCATTTCCACAAGTGCCCTTCAACAGGAGGATTCCAGATTGTTAAATATACCCAGTAGGCAAACAGCATGTAAAGTAGGAGTGGACAAACCATGGTCTATGAGCCACATGCAGTCCTTGGAATCCCAGAGTGAGGCTCTTGAAGCCCTTCTAAAAGCCCTGAGACCAGTGAAAAACACTCAATCCTGCCCACAAATGAGGTGTTTCACTTCTCCAATGCCCCTAGAACCACCTCCCAAACCCAGAAACAACCAGACAAAGAAACAAAATTGTCCCAAATGGTGAGCTAAAATGCAGTAGTGTGGCTACCAGGGGGCGCAAGAGGGAAATATGGTCCCCACCTCCTCTGTGGCTGCCAACCCCTGCTATGAGTATGAACAAAGACATGTCCATCATACCTCAAACTGAAACTGGATTCATACCTACTTTCTGATAGTTGGAGGAGTAGAATTTTGGTCACTCTTCATGCAGCAGCCTTCTGATAAAATCTGGGAACTAACTGACCAGCCTTTTATAGAAGACTTTAAATGCTGCAAGTGGAAATGTAAGGCAAAGCACATATTTGTTTGAATTTGACCACTGCTTCCATATAGATTGTGTGTGTGCATGTGCACAAGCACATTCACACACTCACAAAGCCAAAGGTAAGGGCATATTGCAAATACCAATGTGGTTGTAAAACTATGATTGCCTTTTTTTTCCCTGCATGACACGGCTACTGTGCCCTATGGTTTGCTTCACCTAGACACAAAGTGAAGTATATGTGGCTGGGGTGGGGTGGAGAAATAACTTATAATGGGAGGGGGGAAGCTAAAACCACATTGCTATTTTGAGTCCTGAAAGACTCTATCATGTAGCATTTGAGTGATATTTATCTTGAACTAGTTTCTTGAACTGACAGCCACAACTTTTTTCAAAGAAAACAATGGAACTATGAAGAGTTTTGTTTTACGCAGCCTACATGGGCTGGAATGCATATTACGGGTCTCAGCCCAAGGGCTACACCATGGAGGTCTCCAAGCTGGAAAAACTCTTTTAGCGTGGGAGCAGAGGAACTGGGAAAAAGAAGGGTTGCTTTTGGATTAGGTTCCTTTGAAAATGGCCAAAACTATCTTTTTGTTAAATGCTGTGAAAACATACTTCCATCCTCAATATTAGTTAGCAAGTGAAAGTCATATGAATTCTTACAACTATGTTGCAAAATATATGAATGTGACAGAAAGGAAAATGCTAAAAGGTGAAGGCTTTAAAAATTGATTATTAGTCATAGTAACATTTTTATATGATTCAATTCATAAATATTTTGCATGCACACTTTGAGCTTCTTCCATTCTTTCACACAGTTTTCCAGCTGCTGACTACATTCCTCTTCATTTATTTTCATAATAAAAACTGCTGGGTGGCATTTCTCCCTCTCTCTCTCTCTCTGTGCATTATTATTTGCTACACATTAATAGGAAATCACCACTGATTCCAAAGCCTCAAGTATCCACTACAAGTTTTTTATAAAAAATGGGCCATGTTGTCAAGAAATGTGTTTCAGATATGTCAACCTGTGAAGCTGGAGTCAAAAGCCTGAGGGTTGTGAGCTGCATGAAGCCTTTGGGAAAGTCCCATACATCCTTTGTCCCTTCCCAGATCCCCACTGACTCATGATCCCCAACACATCCCAATTTTTCTTTTCTTTTTTTTTGTAGACAAAACAACTTTTTGCATAAAAAAAATCACTTTGAGGCATTCAGATTTTGTTTAAAAGGCTGTCTTCCTCGCGTACTTCAAAACATCCAAAAAACAGCTTCCAAAGTCCTGAGATGTCACCGCTAGTTCCTGAAAGTCACTTTTCAGCCCACAAAAATAATGGTTGTGGAGTCTACTGAGGGTCAAGAGTATCTGAAAAATGACCCTTTGATCTTCCAAGAATGCTTATCCTTGTGATAAGCCATCAGGTGAATCCAACTTAACCACCACTGAGTGGTATTAGCATAGATGGTTGTGGCTCAGGATGGAATTCCATACCCACTTTGCCTTGAAATAAGCCCTCTAGAACAGAAGAGGATGTAATTCTGCGTCAACATACATAATTGCATTATAAAACCGAACTTATGTTTTAAACGTATTTGGAAGACAATGTCACTGAAAACAGTGAGGGTTTTTCTTTTTTGTTAACAGAGCTATATGGGCTTTATGTCCCACAGAAAACAATAGAAAAGTTAATCATGGATCATTTATTCTATTGGCTGAAATGGGATTTAATTGGAATTAAATTTAGTTGGATTAAGGCCATCTTAATTTTTGGTACTGTGGATCAGAATGAAATCATGTCGAACATAGAAAGTACCATTGCTTTTACTACACATTATTAAACTAGGTAACTTCTGTATTACAAAATGTTTACTGAAAGGTTTCCTTTAAACAGGAAAGTAAATATGTACAGTTTAAGATGGAAAACTAAGGAGATTAAATAAGCTTCATGAAACAATATTATACGTGTTCAAATACATAGCCTGAATGAGTGCAAAGTAGTAAAATACATGGATTGATTTAACTGATTTTAATTTTAATTGATGTGAAAGACTGAAGGCTCCTGAGCCAGAAAGTATGTTTTACAGGCAGCACTGCTCCAAGTAGAGGTCCCTGGACCGGTGCTGGCCACTGAACCATTAGTTACCATTGTAATCTATGGCACAAATTTAGTGCCAGTCCTTGGCACTTTTGGGGGAAAAATCATTACTGATCCTCCACATCAGATAGCCTGAGGAGCAGTGTTTTAAAATTTCTGTTCAGAATTTTATGAATAGAACAATATGAGGACTTGTGTTTTTTGGTCTATTTTCTAACAAGACGGCATTGCCTAAAAAACAGATGTGCCTGACGTATAAACAGGAAGTGGATGGCAGTGCACTGAAAACTGCCAAGTATTCACTTTCAAAACTACTGGTATGACAATCATGTTAATATTTCCTGGGAACATTTCAGCTCACAAAATTGTGACAAACATCTGCTTAAAGGAGAGAGATGCCATTAAAGTACATAACACACAGGCAGTTTTCAAGAATTTAATAAATATTTCCTTACTATATAAACTATAAATATAGCATAGAGTCCACATAACTTAAAATAATTTACAGGCTGAGGTAGGGGGCTGGGTGGAAGTGGCTATTGGGAAAGGAGCAGGGTTGACCAATCTCAGAGGTTTTCTGTTTTCCTACTGATTACACACACACAGGCAGTATCAATCCGAATGAAGCGCCAGGCTGCCTGCGTGCCTTCCATGGTCAGTGCCTTGACAAATGTGTGTGTGGTGGTGCAGTATGAATTCCAGTGCCTGGCATCAATGCCTCTGCACCCACTAGACACTGGCTTAGGGTCTCTGCATTTGGTCTCAAAGAAGTACTGCTTGTAAGCATTGTTATTAAAGTTTACATCCACCATGACAGTCACCTCTTTGCCTTTGATGTCTGTTGCTGTGGTTTTGTTGGCAACCCACACGCTAACACTGTCACATACAGAATATTCTCCTCGGTTATGTACAGGATGAGTTGCCCGCTTGGTTCGGATATTCCTGTTGAGGGAGTCTGTACTGTCTAGGAACTCCACACTCTGACCATCCCTTGACAAAGGTGGAGGCTGAGTGCTGAATAGAACCCGAGGTGATTGGAACCGCCTCTTCTGAAAAAGCTTTGGATCCACAAAGATGTTTGTAGCTTGTCCAGTTTCCCTGTCCTCTGCTTTCCCAACAGCAGGCCGGTTCTGGTCTCTGTGCCGAGTTGGTTTCATAACATGGCGTGTTTTAGTCCGACTGTTTTCAGAAATGTCAGATGTTGCAGGAGACCCCAAAGGCGCATTATCTTCAGATTTTGGTGCTGCCCATATGCCAATCAGAAATGCTATAATCAGAGTGTAGCACAGCATGGACATTACGCTATGCACCTAGGAGAGAACAGACCAAGAACATTACTGTGAGCAAAGATGACATACAAAAGGGTCCATTCCGAGTCTAGTGGATATATGCCGATAAAGCAAAGCCAGTGAAAATGTACTGCTAAGGTATGTCATGTTTTTTATGAGGTCTTGGCATGTGGAGACCAGATGTTGCTTTACTTCATCCCCCCTCCATGTCTTGCAGAAGGCCACATCCAAAAAGCTGTACTGTGCTTAATAAAGCAGGAATATTAGGAAATAATAATTGGGTTATTGTTAATTCCTGTGGTACTTATAGTTATTAGAAGATGACTTATATGGAACAGATGTTTGGGATTATTAAAGTGGAGGGATGATCCTGGCAAGGATCTCCATGGGTTACATCAGAATCTCTGTTCGAAAAAGAACTACAAAGAAAAAAGGTACACCAAGTATGTTCTCTCTTGTAGACCATCATAAATTCACAAACATGGCCAAAGAGCAGTGAAAAACTTGGTCCTCAGGGGAGGCTAATGACTTTTATGTCAGTGCTGGGTCTTTTTGGGAATTGGATCCAGCACTCTGGATGGCTACTTTAAAACTCAGACCAAAATCTTCAAAGGACTCATCCCAACTCTTTCATTAACCTGGAAACTGTCAGCTGACATTGCAAGTCCTGTTGTTACTCCAGACTAAATCTAGGCATTTAGATGGAAAATAACTTCTGAAAAACCTAAGCAACTCCAGCTTGCTAAAAGCCTCTTCAAATAAAGAGTAGGAAACCAATAAAAAGCTGGTATAGTTAAGAAATAAAGCTAATATACTAACCTGATGTGACACATTTAATGATGTGTCACAACAGGTTAGTATATTTGAACTGCCACCTTCACCACAGTAGCAGCAATGAATAAAGCAGGAGATGTAGCACAACATAAAATCTGCCCAATCACATTGACATCAAGGTACTTCATTATACTTAATTCTGTGCTGGATTGTGGACACTACAGTTTGAAGAAATGTTGTCAAGACAGATTTCTCCTTCTTTGTTACTATTTTGGCTGTGCTAAGTGGATAAAATCCCAATGCTCTCACAGGGGAATGGTTCAAGACCTTTGAGCTCCACTGTTGGTTTTGGATGACTCAGTCACAAGTGTAGCACCTCCCCAAAAGGGATGAAAGATCATTTGAAAATATTCAAAAAATAGTTGAAAAATATGTTTCTCAAGTGTCAAGAAACCCTGATGTGGAGAAACTTGGACTGACAAGAATCTTTACAGTTTGGATTTTTTTCCTAGGCACAATTCACATGTGGACTTTTCTGCACAGAAAAAGCATTATTTGCAGAAGAAACAGAATTTTCTGCACAGAAAATAATGTTCCTATGAAGAAATATGGCTCTGATTCTGCATCATCAGATGTAGCTACAATGACGGATCTCCAGCATCATAGCTATCTCTGCTAATGCCAGCCCACCCAAAAAACCTACCTTTTAAGCCAGCAGTTGCTCCAGTCAATGAGTTTCCAAGGTATACCGTTTGGAGTTCTGAGCAATGATGACTGCAATGCTTTCCTGATCCCAGGATGTATTAAGATAGGCAGCCAGAGAAACTCCCCAGGGTCCTGCTGCAGCTGCTTGTCTCAATGTACATTGAGAATAGGAGAACACTGCAGTTCCAGCATAAGATCTCCAGCACCTTGGAACTATTCAACTGGAGCACTGCCTGGCTTAAGTGGTAAATTTTGGGGGTCACATTCTCAGTTTTAATGACATTAAAAATGAATCTCAAAAGTTATGAGATCAAAGTCTGATTTACAATCTTGTAAATAATGAATAGGATTTCAGCTAATTATTTTTAACACAGAACATGCTGTTTTCTGCACAAAAAAGCATTTGCAAATTGTGCACAGAATTCATCCTGAACTGTGAATAGTCCTCAAACAGTGTGCAGTTTTGGAAAACTTTCCCACAGTGGGAAAGTTAGTGGGAAAGTTTGCTAAAATTACTAGTTACTTTCATCAAAAACAAACATAGTGAAGAATTACAGTCCTACTCCTCAACACCCTTCAGATCCTCCTCATGTTGAATTGATGTGGTCATATAGCTGAGGCCAATAACTCACGGCAAACTCAACATGAGTTAAATCTCAGAATTCTGTGGATAATTTTTGGATTTTTTAAATGCTCAGGCATTAGATTGAGGCAAAGGATATCAGAGTTAGTGTGTTGTATTGGTTTGAGCATTGGATGAAGACGCTGGAAAACCAAGTTCAAATCCCCACTGGGCCATGGAAGACCCATGGGTGAGCTTGGGCAAGTCATACTCTCAGCCTCAGAGGAAGGCAACAACAGGCCCCCTCTGAACGTATTCTGTCCCTCCAAAATAGAGTCACCTTAGGGTCACCATAAATCAGAAACGACTTGAAGACACATACCACCACCACCACCACCACCAACAGCAGGTATCAAGTGCCATGAAGTAGCAACAAGGATGGGTTATGAACAGTGCAACTCAACTAAATGCTCCAAAAACCTTTATATGGATAAAGGGCCATACCACATGCTGCTGGCATGTTCAGATGAACTTACATTTCTTGCATGAGAATGATGTCAAGATATATATATATAAAAAAAACCCTCAGGAGGAAGGGGAAAATGGAGTTGCAGATCTCTGTTATCCTCCCCAACCTGATGACCTCAATCTGCCCAAGAGCTGTCAGTGTTTGCCATCTAACCCCAGACTTATTTCCCAATTGTGCACTGAGTTAGGATAGGGGGTGACATGTCAGAGCTGCTGTTTCTGAGATTCTGGTCATAGTCAGGCTGGCTTGAACGAAGGCAGAAGGAATGCCTTAGAGCTGTGCCCTTCCTTGGGGCCTTCACAGCATCTCCTAATAAACCAGAGCACAAAAGCCAGCCCCTCACATATATGTCTTTGGAACTGCTTCAAGGGCTCAACCACTTTAATCTGCTCTTGAGTGAGAGTTACTAAAAATGCCTGCAGCAACCAGAAGAAATAAAAATACCAAATGGCAATTTAGCAGTCTTCTTGACATAATTCTTACTACTATTGCTAAAGGAGAAATGGAGGCTCCCAAATAAATCGTGTTTAAAGTCAAGAGCTATATTCCTGTGCTCTGACACAGTGAAGGAGTGCAGGCTGCTGCCGGTGTTTCTGCGAGGGCAGAAGTAGGCTGTCACTTATACACCGTGGGAGTCTGACATCCCTTTCTCCAACAAGTCAGATATCCCAGGACCAGTCAAATGAGGGCTTTTGTTTGTTTTCAATGGAAATGTTAATGAGAATTGTTTTGCACAACAAAATCCAAACACAATCTATACAAGTCTAGTAGTAGGCTCTGCTTTTTGTGTTTGCATTTAGTCCCTTGTTTATACCTCCCTTTTGAATAGGGAGAAGATTAAGGATTGCACTAAACAGTGTGGGGAGGAGGTAAATTAGGGCACTGTTCCCCAATTATAATTCTGACTGCCCAACTGAAATTTTGTTCAGTCTCCAAATTGCTAGCACTGTAGAGAGTGAGATATTTGAAATTTTTCATACCTAGAATATTTGCTATGTTCCCCTTCCCTTGGCAGCTTTCCTGATTCTTTCTTTGGATGCCTGAATTATATTTCTGAATGTTCGATTGAAACTTTAAATTACTGAAATGTTAGAAATTTGAAGAGTGAAAGAAAATTTCCTTTTAGGGATAGAATTCTTATTTGAGGGGGAAATGCTCCCATACCCCTGAAAATAATGTCAAGTTTTAGAAAGTGTACAAGGGGGATTTCTGGCCTTGAACTATACCAACATTCAAAAACAGATTCCAGTTCCTCCCTTGAGGTTTGTTATTGCATTGTTAACTGACACCAGTGGTGTAGCTTCTAGACTCTCGACCTTCAGTAAGCAATGGATCTTTTGGATACTGTCTGGATCTAAAGGAAATGGAAAAAGATTACTAGTCAGATGCTGTCATTTGCACATACAAATCCACACAGGCCTAGATTCTGTGCACTGCTTCCGGCAACAGACATGCAAAAGCATAGACACAAGTCTACAGGTTGTTTCTTGTGTTCCAGTCAACAGACCTGACCAGACTGTCTTCTTGGTAAAGAGCTTTAGAAACATTCATGGAGCATGCTGTATTAAGTAAAGTAACAGTCCCAATGGCAGTCATATAGTAGAAGCATGTATCCTTGCAAGTTTATTCAAGGAAGATTTTCACAACAGAGTCAACATTTAAAATGTCAGTGATCTGTTAATGGGGAGAAAATATGGCTTGACAGATGGGGATGCCAACTGGATCAGTCTCCATTGTAATAACAATTAACACATTGTCTTGCTGTGCAATGCAATATGATCATAGCTGTCTCAAGATATTTTGTTGTCTATAATAGAATAACAGTTATGCCCCTCCTTGTTTATTTCTGGGAAACCCTCATTCTGCTGCTAGAATTCAAGGTGCTTTTCTACAACCAACATCCTTTCAGCTGGATTTCTCTCTCTCTCTTCCAAATAAGCATGGCTACAATGAGATGTAACAATGAAGTCTTTACAGGCTGCTAAAAAGGGTAACTATTTTAGAATCAGTGAACCTGTGGATATGTTCCCTTTTTTGTAATTCAAGGGCATATACATCAGTTCACTGAACCAGACTAGTTATCCCTTTTAACACCCTTTTTAATTATTTTGCAATTGATCAAATGATTAAAAATCATTTAATGATTTGTACACCCTTGACCTTAATTTAATGACCCTATTGTACTCCCAACTAGAAAAGCTGAGCAATGGTAAATGTAAAACTCCCATAATGTATCCCTATAGACCTGCAGAAGTGACTGTGAATATGGAAATAGGAAGAGCATTTTTTTCAGATTAATAAATATGGTGCAGAGCTCAACCTGTGGTAAAAATAGAATTTAATACTTCGCTACACAGAAGAGGATTTCAGGAAAATTGAAAAAGGACAAAGCAAGAATCATCATCATTATCTCTCCAGACTTCTGGAACTGTTATACAGAAACACAAGGAATTGTTTCCTTTCCCAGAAAATGAAAAAATGATCAGTTTCTTCAAATTAACAGTGACACTCTTGGCTCTTAGATCTCAACACAAAATCTTTGAAAGAAAGAACCTCACTGAATGAGTGGAATTTCTACAAGATTCTGAAGGCTTTGAAAATTGCACAACATTTTACCCATGTTTGTTTACAAGTTCCATGGAAGACTCCAGAAGTTATTCTGAGTAAATATGCACAGACTGTTATCTTTTCATATTAGAATATTGATTCTCTACAGACATGAAGCACTTAGAGCTCCTCACTCAAACCAATGAAAAAAGAACTGGTCTGAGCTACTGCCCTCACAATGCCTTTCCAAGTGAGATACCAATCATAGAATCATAGAATCACAGAAATGTAGAGTTGGAAGAGACCACATGGGCCATCCAGTCCAACCCCCTGCCATGCAGGAATACCCTCAAATCACTCTCGACAGATGGCCATCCAGCCTCTGCTTAAAAACCTCCAAGGAAGGAGACTCCACTACACTCCGAGGCAGCATTGACTATCTGATGTAACACAGTGTGCATCAGACCTGGCCCTTTCATCAAGTACAGTGAGACAATGGCCCCAGGGAGCAAATGCTGGATGGTGGCATCAGCCACAACCCTCTAGATGTTACCCTGAGCCCCCCAGTTGTTCTCCTATTTTGGAAAACAGAGCTATGTGTGTTAGCTGGCTACCTTCAGGTATAGTGGAGGACTCTAATTCCACTGGCAGTGTACAAGTAAGATTTACCTGACAAAGTAGCAGACTTTTGTAAATAGAATGAACAAGGTACCATCTTCTCCTTTTCTTCATGTAAAATATCTTATGCCAGCTCTACAGGCTACAATTTGTTGTTAACTGCCATCAAGTTGACTTTGACTTATGGCGATCCTATGAATGAGAGAATTCCAGGTCACCTTAACATGAACAGCCCTGCTCAGGCCTTGCAGATTCAGGGACGTATCTTCCTTAATTGAACTGATCCTTCTGTAATGTGGTCTTCTTTTTCTACTGCCTTCCACCTTACCAAATGTTATAAATGATGAACAAGCTACAGATTACAGATTACAGATCAAGTCTGAAATTAAAGGAATTATGGAATATAGAGAGAATTTTGGAAACATTTCTTCTACTTAAATGACGGAGAACATATCTGAGAAGGGAACCCAAAGGCAGTTAGTGGATTTCCAGCAGAAAGCTCCAAGTACATGCACAATGCACTTTCTTTATTACAATTAATCTTTGCTCAAAGCATGAAAACAATGAGGCTGGAAAACAAATATTCCTTCCATAACCTGAAGGCTGGGGATTCTGATGGATATGGTGAATCTTCTCTGGGCTCTATCCCAGACTTTAAAAGAGCTGTCCAAGGTAACCAACCCTACCACCAAACTTGATCCAGTACCTTGAACAGCTCCTTTAAAGATCACACTAAAAACCAAAGCAGATTTACAGCCTCACTGACATTAGAACCACCAGCTGCCTTTGGTCTCAGAACCCCTTTCATGCATTTGTATCCATGGAAATGAATATTATTTGTTGTAGTTTCTGTGTGCCTTTCAGTCATTTCCAATCTATGAACACTCTAAGGTAAACCTATGATGGGATTTTCTTGGCAAGATTTATTCAGAGGAGGTTTGTCATTGCCTTCCTCTTAGGCTGAGAGTGTGACTGCCTCAAAGTCACTGAGTGGGTTTGCATGGCTGAGTAAGGATCCAAATCCTGGTCTCCTGGACTCTTAAACTAACACTCAAATTACTATACCACATTAGTTCTCAATATTGTTCATACATATTCACAAATAAGAGTCTCTCTCTCTCTCTCCCTGTGTTCCACCCTCACACACACACAAAGCAATAAGATGGGGCACAGACACCCTCTTTCTCTCACACAAACCATGAAAAGAAGTCACAGGTCTGGCTCGTACCACTGCAGGCTGTTTCCAGTACTAGAGGACTCCCTCTACTGCCACTCCTAAATTCTCAGAGCTGAAGTCCACTATCAACCTAGGTACTCAGCTTTCAATAACCAGCAATGCAGCTGCTCCTCGACTCCAGCCAGCCAAAGTAGGAATGGCAAAGCAGAAAGCTTTCTGAACTTCCAACTTTCTCCCAAAATTGTCAGGGCAGTGTACATTTCCTGCTTGCATGTATTCTTCTATTTTGGCCAGCCAAAGAAGTTATTATTTTCTGGCCCCTGGCCCCTACCTTTTCCCACAGGGCAGGATTTTGTCCCTGATATCATGTTATCCTTATCAATTAAACAAGGTGAGATAAAACATTCTGCTCCTCTCCAAGATTAATTTCTAAGCTTGAGGCTGGAGAGGGGGAGATTTCATCAAATGTGAAAATAAGGTCACTGGAGAACTTGGAAAAATTACTGTTAGAGATGCCAAAGGAATTCAGAGTCGTGGTTGGAAAAAGTAACTTTTCAAGTTCTAATGGGGAGAGCTACAGAAGCTTGCTTTGGCTCTATACTTGTAGGGCCCCTGGAAGTCTTGTGTTCAGCTAGCAGAATGCCAAAGCAAATCCTGTGATTTTCTTGAACTTGGGGTAATTCTCTCTTTTCTAGTTGCAGAGTTGGAAGGAAGCCTCAGTCTCATCCTGCTTGCCAAAGTCTAGTTTAATTGAAAATGGCAGTTAAGATTGTCAAGCCCAGCCAATACAGTTGACAACCTAAAATTGGTCACTTCCGACAATCTTCCATGCATAGTGTATTACAACACTCTGCTACTTAGTAATGCTGGGTCCACATATGATATCCAGAATAAGCAGCAGCAGTGATTAGATTTAGTGAAAATAAGGCAACTAACTGCATATCCATCACATGTGATGTTTATTGAACTGGAGGAGCCAACTGCACAGCAGGGAACTCTTAAAGCACATTGCTGTGAGTTAATTTTTAATAGTAGCTTATTTAGCACTTCCTACTGAAAGCAGCCAGCAGCTACCTCACAGGGGGTTGTCAAGTCTACTTTTTAGTGTGATGAACTAAGCCCACAATACAAGGAAACCAAACCAAAAGAAACCAAGCCAAGCCAACCAACAAAAACAGACCAAAGAACAAACACACTAGTCAAGACAGGAGTAAGCCATACAAGTTGTTTTACACAGAGTTCAGTGATCTACTTGCACATTCTTGTGTATATTCTTTCTCTTCTCTGCTTTACTTAGGGAACTACATTTGGCAATGTCTTGGCTGTTTCTTCTACCAGGTAGTTCACCAGAAAACTGTTTCACTCGCAAAATCTTTATCACACTAAAATATAGAGTTGAAAGGATATGCAATTGCTCTTAGGTTAAGTTAATCACATAGCGAGGGCAGGTAGAAATGCCTTGTACAGGGCGGTGTTGAGCAAAGAGAAATATCTGTTTCAATAATCATTCCAGAAATAAAAATGTTTCAAGCAATCTTCCTACTTTTTAAAGAGGGCACATGCACTGTAATTCATTTAGCACCTTTTGCCACTGACATTTAGAGTGCATTTAGAGACATGGTGCCAAATTTCAGCAGCAAATCACAATGCCATTTAAAACAAAAACAAACAAAAAACAAAACCATGAAAAAAAACAACAAGGAAATTCTGAGGTACCTTGGAGGCACTGGGTACAAAAAAGAGCTTGAGTGCACATATTGCTCATGAGCTACACTGTCAGTTTAAATTAAGCTCTAACACAACCAATATGTTCAATATTCATGCTGTTGAAATTACAAACCATGCAGATATGAAATATCATGTGCCCTACACTAAGAAAACATCAGCTAAAAAAAAAGCAACAGAGTCAATGTGATAGTTTTTAATTTATCTCATTAAAAAGCTCCATACATACACTCTGATATATTCATGTGACAAAAAATATTGTCATATGAATTGCAGTTTTCTGAGCAAAGAAAGGTTTCAGAGGTTTAGCCTTACCCAAATTTGGGTTCTTTTGGACTGAAGCCATTTCAGGCTTACTACTGTGTTGTAACATTTGAATAAATATTTCAATTTATTTATGAACACACAGGTTCAGTATCTGTGGAGATTCACAGTTTCACACTGCAACACAATCCCTGGATGTTCCAAAGTTCTAGTTAAATTATCTGACCTTCAACTTGCACCAGTTCCCTAGGTACAGGATGAAAATTCAGAAATTACAGGCTACTTACTTTAGTCTTGGACACTAACATCTACATTAGCACATTCCACAGCTGGCTGAAGATTGGGAAGCTAAGCCCTGATTCCCAAATGTCTCTCTTCTTCCAGAACTGAATGCAATCTCTTCAACAAAAGCAAAGTACTTGGCCACTCTGCCTCCAATAGTCTTACTTGTTTTACTAACCCTTCTCTGCTCATATTCCAGCCTTTCAATCAAGAATCACAAAGCCAGAAATGATCTTGAGAGGACACCAAGTCCAATCCCACTGTAATAGGAATATGTCCTGGAGTCCAGTCTCTGTTGGTGCAAATGTTTCAGAATAATGGTGTTTCTATTCCATGTACATGCCAAAATTAAAGTGGTCTTCTTTTCCCACAAAAACACAAAAGACTTGTGCCATATAATGTAATGGATTACATTCTTTGTAGGACTCCCTTATTAAAATAATAACACTTTTGCCATAAAGTCCACCACTTAAAGCAAGGTTAATGAGAGAGCTACTACTACTGGCTTGAGCCAAGAATAATTCAACAGCATTTCCAAGCACTGCCACCCTAAGAAAACACAGCCTCTATTTCAATTGGCGACTTGTTTTAACCACAAGAAAAAAAGTTCCCATTTCAGCAGTATTTTCAATCTTCTTTTTCTCTTTATTTCCCAGATTCGCCGTTAAGGCTAAATCCAGTAAATGAAGCAAATGATGCTCGGTGTCAAGCAAACGACACTAAGAACAGCATCTGTCAGTGTTTCCATTGTTGGTTCAGTTCTCAAGGATTAACATCATACGGTGAAATAAAAACTTACTTTACCCGTTGTCAATCCAAATATAAATTCTTTTCTCCTTGCAATCTGAGCTAGCTGAAAACCATTTAGTTTAATGACAAGCAGCTATGTTTCCCTTTTTTGTCAAAGACCTTCCTTATGCATTACAGGACACTCACAAAAATTCCTAAATTGGAGACAGGAGGAGGAGCTGTACACTAGAATTAAAAGTAAAAACGCAACAACTTTTATAAAATTCTATTCAACACTCCGTAGCACATTATACCAATGTAAGTGTAATCTCTAACATAAATCCAAGTGGTTAACATTTGTGCCCAATTCTTTGCATTCTTTTGTTTTTACCTTGCTGTAACATAGCCAGTATGGTCTAGTGATTTGTGTGTTGGACCAGGACATAGCGAGACCAGAGTCTGAATCCTTGCTTGGCTCTAGAAACCCACTGGGTGACCTTGGGCAAGTCCCACTCTCTCAGTCTCTGAGGAAGGATATCTTGCCATGAAACACCCATGGTAAGTTCACTTTATAGTTGCCATATGTTAGAAATGACATCAAGTGTAAATCCCCACTGATTTCTCAACATATCCAGAAACTCGTTTCAAAGGATAACTGAGAGTTGCCTTTCAGTTCTGACCCAAAGGATTGAGGGTGCTTTATAGAGCACTCCTTCAGCTGCATATTGCAGTGGAAGATCAGAAACAGCAAACAACTGAACAGGTTTTCTTGTTCACCATTATGTATAGTCTAGCTAAGACATCTCCCAATATGCTTCTGATGAACCTTTTCATGTGTCCTAGTGTATTTCATTGTGGTAGTGCTCTGAGGAGCAAGGATTCCCTCTCGGATCCACAAAATGAATATTAGAAATCCATATTAAGTATCCAGGTACACTCACAGAGACATGCATTTTCTTCCCAGTTAAACCTGTCACATCTCAAAAGTGTCAAAAGTCTTAGCTGTTAAGATTTACTTGGAGGTGTTTAGCCAGATGTTAAAACAACAGTCAGGTGCCAAAGAAGACAAAGATGAAGACAATGAAGAAGAAGACGATTTAAAGATTTCTGTCATATTTATGCCAATGAAAGTAGCTTTGCTTGGTTATTCTGAGCACATTGTTACACTTTCACTATGCAGAAATTTTATGTTATGGTTTTTAGAATGCAAATTTCATTAACACATAACATATGAGTAGATTGCCATTCCTACCCTGATGTTTATGATTGAGTTTTTGCTATACTAGAACATAATTTCCAGGGAATTTTGTCAAATTCCTAGAAGTTCAGGAGAAATACTCTTGGGTATTACCAAGTCAGTTATTGTGTACCTTCAAGTTCTTTCTGACTTACAATGATTCTAAAGAGAACCTGTCATGGGGTATTCTCCAGCTGAGAGCGCGTGATGCACCCGAGGTCATTCAATAGGTATCCACGGTGGAGTGGGGAATTGAATCCTGACCTTCAAGGTCGTAGTCTAATGCTCAGACTACTATACCATGCTGTCTCTTTACCAATTCAGTAGTTATAATTAAATTGTTTCCTAAAAATAATGCTTTTCTCTCTATGTACCAAAAAAGGGGGCGTGGTTTCTTCAGCCTGTGGAATTCACTGCCATTCTTTGAACTTCCTTATGAAGATTGAGCTAACAGACTGTTACACAGTTTCATAGATACTGAAGAAATTTTGTCTTTTCTTGATGTGTTCATTAAATTTTAATAATAAAAAATACCAAGGAGTGTTCCATGTATTTCTCACAGTGCTATTCTAACTCAAAAACAGGTTGGGAGGAGTGGGTTAGGATACATCACAAAGCACTGGTGCTGGCAGAACTGGCTTTAGGATGGCTAAACATATACCCCTTGTGCTAGTTGATGTCAGAGATCAGCCAACTGAAGAATCAGTTGACACAAGGACTGTGATCAGCCAGCTGAAGAGCCAAAAAGGGGTCAGAGAAGAGATGGAGCAGGGGAAGAGTTAATCATGCCACATCCAAATCCCTTTCAGCCTGAGACACATCCCTGGGCTGGCACAAAGTTAGGTCAAGTTTAGGGTTGGTCTAAGTAATTTTCAATACAAAGATACCAATGACAGGCTCCTCCAAACTAAAATTCCTGGGTCCTGTCAGGCAGAGCCACACCTATCCTGGAAGGAACAAGGTGTGAATAAATCACAGCTTCAGCCAGCTTAATTTGCTCAACCCAAGTTAGGATTGCACTGTCAATCTTTATGTAGCTGTCATCTTGGGTAATATAATTTGTTTTTAATTTGATTACTAACCACTCCTCTCCCCACCTTTTAAAGTTGTTCACATTGCCAAGTTCAGTGCAACAGGAGGCTTGCTAGCATCCAGTGTGCAATCTTGTGGATTTAAGAATCCCAGTGTTACTTTAAAATAATTAATCTATGCAATTCTGACAGACATTACAGGATCAGCTTTTATTATGACACAATAACCTCTGCAAGGGGGGGGCTGCTCTTTATCTCCCCTACACCATAGGAGGCAAGGATAATTGGTACCAAGAACCAAGACCTTTACCACAATTGCTTCAAAGTTATGGAACAGCCTATCAAGTGAGGATGAAAGCTCCATTCCTTTACAGATTTTCAGAGGGGACACAATGCTGCCTCATTTAAATGTCCTGTTGTTTTTAAATCAGTGTTCTGATCCTGTTGTACTGCTGCTATAGAGTGTACTCTTTTCAGAGGTTACTATTTATGTTGACAATTTTTTTAAAAAAGATTGTGCTTTATTGTGGCTGGTACTAGTTTACATGGTTTATGTGGCAAAACCTGCCTCTTGCCCCAAAGAGACAGCATACAAATGTTTTAGATGAACAGTATAGTATAGCTGTTGGTATCTGACAAAATGTGAACAACATGATTGTTTTTAATAAAGCCTAGGTTATCTAGGGGTATTTTGAAGCTCGAATTTAAAGTGGATCCATCTAACCTTTCATTAACTCTGTAGCAAAGGCCATTATGGGGGAAAGAAAAGCTGCTATCCTAAATTTCCTTGATACACATATAATTACATTTCAAACACAAAAAAGGAGCTCACAATCTTCTAATGTTTCGTATTTCTGGTTCCATTTGACCATGACATCATGAACAAAGGACAACTCTCCGCCCAGGGGAATTGGCTTTAGGGTTAACAAGAGCTCCATAGAACTCATTTGCCTCAAGAGACTTGGTTTATTTGAGTAAGAGGATCCTGGAGATTAAAAGCAGATTTCTTTTTTCCCCACACCTATAGAATGAAGGAAACCAGGCACTCTTCCCCTCACCACTAACCACGTGCAATTTAGATATTTAAGACTCAAAGGGACATGAATTCAAATAATTCTTAGAAGAAAGTGTAGTCTCGTCCCCTTCACCTTGCAGTGATTTTCTTGCCTCAACTCCAGCCAATGCCCAAAACTTGGATACCCATTTGTGGGGAGAAAAACAGCTTAAAGATCTTAAAAAAGAGTGACACCCACGAACCAGCTGTAATGTCCAGAATTCAGGTGCAAAATAGATTCCAGTTCAACCATGTTGAAATGTCTAGCTTTTGTTCTCTTTTTATCAACACTGATTTAACAGATACAAGATTTCAATCTCTTCCTAAGAATTACTTATCAGATACTTCTCTTTCTTGATCTCTGTTTTGACAAGCTGGATTTGCCTTCTGATGCTATCGAAATTGTAGCTCCTATTACATGAATGTACACACCTCTAATTGGAATTTTCCATCTTATTTGCCAGCAGAGAAATTGAGAGGAGAGTTTCATTGATTTTCTCAAAGAAGAGATGCAATACCTCAACTGTAGTTCAGGAATGGGGAATATAAGTACCAATGGGAACACATCTTTCCTTTCCCCTTAGGTTTGTTGTTTTTCTTTGGAAAGTGGGTAAGGGCAAGAAAAAAAAGAAAAAATTGAGGCATTTTCTCAGAAAAATACTGCATGAAAAATTCTGCATCTTCTTTAGTATAATGGTGCTCCTAATATAGTGGTGCTGAAGTGAAAAATGTTGGCCCAGTTATGGGTTTGCTGTGGTGCAGTACCTTGCAGTAAATGAAATATAAGGCCTATTATTTTTAAGCATCTTTTCCTTCTTTGCCGTTCTGTCTGTCTCACTCTATATGTCAGGATGGCAGACAATAAAAATTGTTTAATTAATTTAAAACAATTTAAAACAGTAAAAAAATAGAACCAACTAAAAGCATATTGAAAAATTTGATGAGTTGAAACAAGATTGTTTAAGACCAGTTAAAACAGTTTAAGACAATTTTAAACTATGCATGTTTGCAGATTTGATTGACATCAGTTAGGCACTCAAGACTTTACTAAAAAGCTATGTTTTCATTTGATGCTGAAGTGACACGAGTGTTGCCACCAACTGGGCTTTTAAGATATAGGAGGAGAAAAAAAAAGATGCATCATTAAGGTTTTTAAAAATAGTGATTAAGCAGAGTGACTACGCTATGTCAGTGAACAGACATGAAAAAGCATGTTTTTTTTGGGGGGGGGTGCTTTTCCACTTCTTGAAAATGTTCAGCAATTAAAATTCATGAACATTCCATAGATGGTCTTTCATGTAAGAACAGCTATTTTTTTGCTTCTAACTGAAAGGTCATAGCAATATACGTTTAGATATCTGCATATGTATTCAAGCTGCTGCACAATTGACTTTTTGCAGTGCTGATTATATCATATGGATGTTGATAAACTGTTAATTCTACTACAAACATGAGTCTTAAAATGTTCCCATTAATAACCTGATAGAGCCAAAAATGCGCTCTATTAACAGCTCATAATTCTTTCAGTGTCTGGCTGGAATGCATTTTCACCATTCACATTTTCCTTGCAGGCTGCAGTGTTCTCTTTTTCCTTCTGAGGTCTTACTCCTCATTTTGCACTTTCCTAAACAAGGTGGTTTCATTGCTTCATCATACTGCATAATATGAAACATGAAAGACTAGGAAAATATATTAAAACCTGAGTAGAGTGCATTCTGTAATTAGAGCCACATGGTTGGGTTGTATGTCTTTCAGGGGAAAATGAAACCCAAGGTCTTGAGTTTAAGTAAGGACACTCCTGAAACATTTGTGTAGTTGATAGCATTGTCCCTAACAGGCCTAAGGAGCATCAGTGGGAATCTGGTTGAGATTTTATCAGAAACAAATGAGAAAAGTTTTTTAGGGACCTTTGCATTTTTGCCGCATTGCATGAAATGTCTCATGTTCCTAATTAACAGAGACAGCCAGCCAGTACCATTCTTTCAGCAGAGGTATTATGTGCAGACGATAGACTACCCCACTCAGAAGTCTAGTGAAGCATTTAGCATCAGCAATGGATGTCAGAAGAGCCTTAAGGGCAGCTTCACATAGACCACATCACAATATTCCAGCTATCTCAGTCCATTAACAGCTTCAACTGGCACAGCATGTGAAGCTGATAACAATCACCCCTAACCACTGAAGCCACCTGGGTCCCTAGTGGCAAACATTATTCCAAGAATATTCATCAGCTGTGGACTTAATTCTTCAGAAGTACAACCCTATTCAGAACAAATAAGCCAACCTATCTCTGGGACACAGGGACCACTTACCCACAAGGCTTCCATCTTGCTAGGATTCAGCCTCAGTTTACTGGCCCTCTTCCAGTCCACCACCACTGCATCCAGGCACTGGTACATAACTTGCAGGGCTGCACCTGATTCAGATGTGACAGAGAAGGAGAGTTGGGTGTCATCAGTGTACCGATGACACTTTCCTCCACATCTCCTGATAATCACTACAAGAGATGTGAAGGCCTAGAGAAAAACCTGAAAAATTTGGAAAAAACAATTTCCTCCCATTTTTCCCCCAAAGTGTTTTTTCCATGGAAAAACTGGGAAAAAAAAAGGATTATAGAATGCTTTCTTCTAAAATGGGGAATAAAATATGCAACACAAGGTATTCATTTTTTATTTTTTTTATTTTTTTAAATAATTATTTTTTAAAAAATTATGTAAGATGAAGACTGATGTAAAACAATGTACAGCATCTGATCATTACAATTCCTGGTCCTGATCTTTTCTCTTTTTTTCAGTTCCTTCTTACTTGAATGAATGTTTTATATCTTGACATTGTGGGAAACTAGACAAAATAATTTTCTCTGTATTACTATTGTTGATGGCTGCTTTGGTTTCTTCTGAGGGGCTGTTTTTGTTTTTGTTCTGTTTTGCCTGCTTCTGATAAACCTCAAAACCAAAGTGGTTCTTTACACTTCAGGACCTTGTAGTTCCATTTGAAAGAAAAAAAAGTTTAAAAAACTTAAGTTTAAAAAATCAAAAATGTTGAAAAACTGTACTTTTGATATACCAAATATAGGCACAATTTTATGCCAAGCAAAAATTTATAAATGTATTATATTATGCTTATAATGCTCCTAAAGTAACAAGCGACTTTCAGTCTGTAAAGGCTGCTAATATCATATTATTCACATTTTTTCCACAATATTTCTTGGATCCCCCTCCCCCCAAAAAGCCTAGAAAACCTTGTTTATACCGTGACTTCAATGTTTCCAGAATTTTTACATCTCTTAACTACTCCCAGTGGTTTCATATAGATAATAAACTGCATTGGAGATAGTATGGTCATCTATGGCATAGCACAATTAACATAGGAATGACAAACAATCTTTTAATGCTGCTCTCTGTAGGCAGGAATCAAACCAGAATATATAGTGGCCTCAAATGTCACCTCACTGAGCCAATCCAGAAGCATATAATGATTGATGGTATCAAAAGCCAATGAAAGATCAACAAGGTTGAACTCCCTCTATCTGTATTTCTCAATAAAGGACATTGTCCAAAGCCAATTAAGCCTTGAAATCAGACCTGTACCCAGATGGAAATGGGTGTAGATAGTTGATGTTATCCAAAATGCCTCCAATGGTATCGTCCAAAGTATCTCCAGTGGTTCTGCCACCACTCTTTTCCTCAAGAAGGAGTGTTGGCCAGTAGTTGCCAAGATCCAGAGTCCAAAGTGGGTTCCTTTAGAACTGTTGGAAAATTCTGGCATTCTCTTCCCTGCTTGTTTTGGACAAATGGGGCTTAGCTACCATAGAGTTTCTTTTTCCTTTGCATGTCAAAGCATTTTGCCTTCTCACTCAAAAGCCTCAGTCTCATTCTTTGTGTTATTTAAATGAATGGCTAGAATATCTAGACCATGTGACCCAGGGTAGACCCTTGGATCATTGTCTTCATATAAAAGACCACGCTTCACTCTCTTCATTTTCTTTGCCATCTTGCTTCACTTCCTCCTCTCTGACCATGCTTCGCCTCTCCATCAACAAGATCGTGAGTTAAGAATGAAGCTACTATCTTACCTAATCTTTTTGTTAACGAGTTAGGATCTAGGCTCTCCAATGCATATGTGATTATAAAATTCATTAGCAAACTTTGCTAAGTTTATAACATGAAACTGCCTGCCTTGTTTTGCTTTCTAATTCAGTCTCAGTTCAGTGAAGCCACACAAAGATTGGGGTATGTTTTCTCTGCAACTCTGCTAAAAGAAGGCTGATTCTTAACAGTATCAGCAATCACAGAATTTCCCCCAAAGGGCTAATATCCTGGGAAACTCTAACTCCCAATAAGAACCAGCCGAACCACTGCCATATTAAGGGTGCCATGCACTACTCCTTCAAGTATGGAAGAATTCACCATGCCTCATGAGGGGAAAAGTTAAAGAGAGCATGTGACTAGATCCACTACTGCAAGCCCCAAAAGTCTGAATGATCTCTATATGGGAAAAAAATGGCTGCCCCCATTGTTATAAGACAGTCAGTTATCAAATTGTTCTTAGTTACCTTATTGACTTTTGGCACAGTTCCTACAGCTGAGCAAAGGCACATAGTGAAATGGGTTCAACTCAGCTGATAGTTATAGGAAAGCTTTTTATCCTAAACAGACCCAGTTTAGAAGCTGTACAACCCTTGTGGGCCTTAAAGGTTAATTTTAGCCACCCAAGGTGACTTATACCAGAATCACAACTCTCAGTTTGAGAGCTTGAATTTGTCCTTAGTCAAATCAGCACACTGGCTATTTAGTTGTTTGGCTATACCCCACTCTGATGTTATTAACCTGAAACACTGATCCAACTGTAGGAAGTGCTTGAGAAGGGTAATGATAAGGCAACTGTAATAACAGTGAGTTTGATGGGGACTGCCATGCAGAATGGTAAGATTAAAGAGCTAGGTATGGATTGCAAAAAATTGACTCCAGAGAACCTGTGGAACAGCGCTGTTATATATGTATTTCATACACAACTACAGGACAGTTATAAACATATACTTCAAAGATCGAAATATATTAAATGTTTGCATAATTTATAGGGGGGAATTTAACTTAAAAGTCCTGAGCCACTTAATTGACAGGTTTATCCTATTCTGCTTGTAACCAGTGTCACGTGGACCAGGGCTTACTTCCTGTTTTATTCCCCCTGTCAGGTGAGAAAATTTCTCTACTCTTTTTCTACAGCTGACAGGACAAAAACAAATGTTCAGACAAATATAAAAAACCTTCTATTTTTGCAGTGCTTCTTATGAGTAGCTGTTCAGCTAAAGTTGCAAGCTATAATCTGCTTACTTACACAGCACGCTGCTCTTTTAACAATGCAGCGTCGCTGAAGTAAAGTCTTTCTACACAAGAAGCTGTTATTTATAAGAACAGTCCCATGAAGAGGAGGAGTGGCTGGTTTTCTGTGTTTTACAGAAGGCTGGGTGTGAATAATTAAGATACGAAGACAGCTGCCTCTTCATGTTTAGCACCCAGCCCATGTGATAGAAGTCATAGTTAGTGACCTGCTTGGCACACAGAACAATCTATTTGTGAGAAACAGATTGAAAATCATGCTGCGGGCATTTCTGGGGTGTTGGTGACATATAGAAGCCAAGTTCCTCTGGTGAGAAAGTGATGGCAGAGGGAAACACCCATGCAGGCCAACAAGAGACTAATACAAATCCTGATGACTCTCTGAAAGTGCACAGTAAAAGGAGAATGTTGATCCTGGCAATCTCAACTCTGTGAAACTGCAATGAAGAAGCAAACACAGACTTTCAATTCCCACGAACAATGTTTCTGGATTTGATTTACCCCCCCACACACACACACTTACAGAAGAAGTAGACAACAGTTTAAAGCAGTGCTTCTTGGGCTGATGCAGAGGACCAGCAATTTTTCTTTTAATAGGCCAAGTACTGGTACCTTATTTGTGCCCACTGACTACAACTGTTTCTTTCTTTTATGAAACCCTGTTGCAGACCAGCAATCTACGTTTCGCAGAAAGGCACTGGTCTACACACCACTACTTTAAGCAGTTCTGCTGTAAAGTACCAGAAATTGTCTGTGGCAACAGGTCACTATGAAGACACTGCCATCCTGTTCACCATTTGCCACAGGGCCAAGCTGTTATTTGACAACCTTAAGTGCTAACTGGGTGACACAACTACTGTTGACTTACGCTAACAGAAGAGATAATATAACCCAGATTAGATACCCAAGACAAAAATGGTCCCCAGGATACAAGTAGTTCTAAAATTAGAACAGAGAAGGCCAAACATGCCAAGGGGCCTATCACAATAGTGAAGGGGAATGACTGAATGGCTATAGTCCAGAATAGTGGAAAATGCCTTCTCTTGGTATCCCTGCCTGCTCTTTTTCTTTGGGTGCCTGAACTGTTTTTTTTTTTAAACATTCATCTGAAGTTTTAAATTACTGCAATGCTAGAGAATTGGGGACTGGAAGAAAATTTCAATGGGTGGAGATTCTTACTTGGGGAAAAATGTCCTCATTTTGCCCCCATACACACCTACACCCTCAAAGGACAGTCAATGATTCTACAAGGAAAAAAAAAGGCGATGCAATTGCAATAACTGAGGGCAGGGTACCTCCACACAGCACACACAGCATTAAATGAAACCACAAAGCTGACAATGAAGAAGCAAATCTTTCACTCAAGATTCCAAACACATGTGCTTCACAGTCACTAGAACATGAACGGAGAATATGAAAGGTATGAAGATAACTCACAGCTCACAACTTATTTATCACTTTTTTTTTTAGTTCTAAAACAGTTTTAATATACCTTGTATTGAAAGATCCCAGGGCTAGATATAATCCATAAAAACAGTTTAATAACAGTTCGTGAGCAATTTCACATAAAATAACATCTGAATTGAAAAAAAAATCCAGTGTTCAATATGAACTAAGCAGTCTTAAATTACAACCAAATTATAATTGCTCTGTATATAACATTTTAAGTAGCTGGAAGTATTTAAAAATTATGTGTCCCCGAATACCTTTGACCATTAAAAAGAAGCAATTTAACAGAAACAGAATAGATCAATGTGGCATATATGAAACCACAGCCTTCTGTCTGTGTGAACAGTTACAGGTGCGTTGTTGTAATCTGTAAACATTTGCTTTGACATTTAAAAACGTATCACTGAGAACACACCCCTAAAGGTATACGACTGCAGTGTTGATGCCACACTCTACCCAATATACACGTGTGGATTTTATGATTATCTAAGCACCAGCTTGAACTAGGAGGTTTATCTACTATTTTGTCGCTCAATATAACGGAGGCATCAGGCTAGGTTTTTTCCCCCGGTAATATCTTATTTTAAATGGACATTACAAAATAAAATTGTTAGCTGTCTGAGCTCCTATGGAGAAATAAACTGTGGGGGTATAAGTAGAAGTGATAAAGCTGAGGTGTAGATTGAACAAACAAACAAACAAACAAACAAACAAACAAAGGCAAGAAGTCATCTAGTCAGGAACTACATGGGTTAGTTTTGAAAGTGAGGGTCATCTGAATATGGGAGACCTGCACTATGACTATAAAGAGGTCACTTAAGGTCAAACTGAGTGAGTACATAATAAGTGCCCTATTGTATTTGGAGGAGTTATGTTTTTGGTCTAGAGTGGCTGTGCTGGCTGGAGGATTTTGGGAGTTATAGTCCAAAATAAGTAAAATTTCCAAGTTCAGAACATCTTCCCAGAGCATTGGTCAACTGTCAGGTTTGGTCAGAACTCAAAGCACAGATCTAACAGTGGACAGGTGAGAAGGCTGGCCTTCAGCATCTAGTTTAAAAGAGAGGAGGAATCAAAATTCTTCATGTAAGCATTAAAAATTGTTTCCATCCTATCAGTGTGGGGCTAATAATAATAATAATAATGATTATGATGATGATGTTTTATCCCATATTAAAATGCCTGGATAAGTAGTCATCTTTGATAGAAAGTGCCTGATCTGATTAACAAAGGGAAAAGCATGTCTGTCTAGTATTAATTTTAATTTATATCTTCTCTTCCCATAAGAATATGCCCAAGGTAGCCTGCAAGACCAAAGGAAATAATAACAAAATATTCATATAAAATGTATCACAATACAATATGGAGCACTTCGGTGTACATAATTTTGCTTCATGTACAAACTGGCATTTCTTGTTAGCAAAACTGAGTACCAGTCTATTTGTCTAACCAAACACAACAAAGGACTAGATAGGATCCTGGCCCACTGCAGTATAAAACAAAAAGCACTCAGTTAAGAAATGCAGGACTTTGTCAAATGTCAAATTCCAAGAATCAGCAGGGAGGAGCTGAAGTTATAGTAATGAATATTATTTCTAACCACTTTTCTTCTATAAGCTTGTAAAATTATATAAACATACCATTATAAAAATTGCCATGCCTTCACTTAAAGCTAAGCATCTAACAGACTACAGGTTATGTATGGTTCCTAGGGCTCTTTTATGTGATCCCCTAAGCAATGTTAAAATTATTCTCTCCCCCACCCCTTACCCGCACATACACAAGAAAGAAAAAAGAATCAGACTAAATTTAGAGAAAAGGTTTCCCCTTGTTCCTCATAACTGCAGGCGTATATTGGGCAATCATCCTTCACAGAATTTACAACTTGGAAACAATGTCAGAAATAAATTTAGAACCAAACCAAGTAAATCGTTTCTCAGGGCAAGCAGATACTTTTTAGACCAAAACATAACAATAATCATTTTCAAATAAGCAGAACATCCAAGAATCATTCATGTAATTCTAAAATTACATTACTTCAGGAATCAGTAACACAGTTTTCTTGCATATGAACTCTTCATCCTTCATTGGTCTTTTATATGCCACCATATCCTTGGTGGAGGCTGGTGGCTGTGAATCTATTCTGGGTTTTAGCCCAAACTTTAAGGGAGAAATCCAAGATGTAGAAGCTGATCCCCCATTTTCTCTGGATGTCTTCAAAAACAGGCTGGACAACTACCTGCTGAGTATGCTGGAGCTGGAGCTCCTCCATTGAGAGGGGGTTGGACTATGGCTTTTTTCCCCAGCTCTATGGTTCTACGAGTCTAGAACCATAGACTTTAGCACCTTGGACAGTTCCTTCAATGTTTCAAATAAAACCAGAGTGTATATGCTGCCCTACTGACAAGGAAGCCACTTGCCTGTACTGTATGCTCAAACACTCCTCATCACTCCTGATTTCAGAATCCAACCAAGATTGGGCCTGTTTGTCTTTGGAACAGATATCATCAGGCAGTACCAGAAACTCAAGACAGAATTAGAAAAAACTGCTGCCTGAATCCTTGGACAGCTGCTACCAGTCAGAGTTGACAATAAGAGGATAGATGGACAAAAAGTATAAGCAAGCTTCCTTATTCAAACATGGCTAGCATATCCCTTGCCTAATTTCTCTAATCTGTTTTCTGCATATTCTTAGGTTTAAAACCTAGGAATACTTAACACTGGAGTAAGTGTCACTGAGATCTAAAATAAAATATTGTTCAGCTGTCTGTTTCCAAGAACAGTTACACAATAACAATAACATAACATTTTTCTCTACAAAGCACATCAAAAACCATGTTTGTGAAGCTATTGATTTTATACGGCCACAAAAAATGATTTAAAAAGTAGTACAAATTTAAATACAAAGACAATGTGGAATTCAACAATTGGATAGCATAATCAAGATTATACCTAAATGATGGCATCAGATGTTACTACGTTTGAATATGTGTCCAGCTAATTCTTTGTGCTGAGGTTTTGTCAGTGAAGTTTGTAAAACGCTTTTACACTTTAAGTGAAATGAAATTACAAGTTGGTTAAAGAAGTATGCCAAGAGAAGTTAAAGTTTTCATTATCAGAGTCTTCAAGAACATCACATAAATATCTTAGGAAACCTGTAGCCCACCAAATACTGCTGCTTTTCAACCACCTTCAGCCCCAGCCAGCATGGCCAACGGTCAGGGATGATGGGATTTGAAGTCGAACATCTGGAGAACCACAATCTTCCCATCATTGACTTTGAAGTTCCCAAGAATTTTGAAAACTTTGGAATGTATTCATCTGAAGACAACCCAAATTACTTGCATAGGTTTTACAAATAGTTTCTGGCCTGAGATGCTTGTATGGAATAGGAATGTAAATCTTCATTCATTTTGTTTTAGTATGTAAGAATAAGGTATTTCTTTGGGTGACAAGAGGTTTGTGCAATTTGCAATGATTTTTCACATCTCAACTTGTTTTCAAAAAATTGCACAAAAACAATATTTTGGTAAATATATACATACATTATATATATTTGCATAAACAGATTTTCTATATTTGATTATTTTTTTCACTGAGGTATTTCATTGTACCGAGGCATCCTTTCTTGTGGAGGGTGATTATATATAATGGCACTGAATTCCATTTCAAAGATTCAAATGTTTATAAGCTTAGACAAACTTGCTCAACTAATCTGTATTGCATACATTGTACGGACAATGCACCAAAGCAACAAGGCAAAAAAACCCCAGAAGATAGACAGCGTCTCTCCTTTATAGTATATATACTCTGTTTCTTTTCTTTGGTTACCTGAAGGAGATTCTTTCCTCTTTCTAAATGAGAGAGGCCTGTTAGCCATATGAGACCTTAGGGGTTTGCAGCCTCTATCACATGAATTCTCTCTTTGTTGCCTCATGTTACAGCTCTGAAAATACACTTGCTATGTTGGGAAAAAAGGTAAGAGAGAAAGTCAACAAAAGACTGAGATACATGTTACTTTACATATAGTTCAATGCACCAAACAACCAAAGACCAAAATCTCAGTAGTATTAGCTATGTGCAAGGAACACTCATCATCATGTTGGGGGTTGTCCTGGTCACATTATTAAAAAGACATACTGACTTCAGAGCTTGTAATTAAAAGAATTATTTTATCTGAATCAACAACTGATGAAGCATTTGTGGAATTTGCTCCATTCAGGCAACTTAAAGCCAGGTGTTTTAGCTAATATATTTAGCCTTCTTTCTCTAAACGTAAGTTAACAGAAAGTAACCTCAGGAAACCTTTTACCTGCCAGCCGGGGATACTTTGAGACTAGTATGAAAATTACTTATTGGCTAGCTGCACACTTACATCGCTACTAGGAAATATTAAATTTTGATGAAGATATACTTAAATTCTGGAGACTCTACTGTGAAATTACTAGATAGGATCCTTGGTGAATATTTTAATTGCTGTTTTGTATCAATTGATTTAAAACTATACTGTAACAAATGCAATGACCTGCTTTTTTTGGCCAGATACTTAGAACTGCACAAATATTGAAGTCTCAAGTCCATCTTTCCAACTGCTATGTTACAATAGTTTTAAAAAATCACAGAGTTTTTCAAACTGAAATAATTTGATTTTCAGTGTTTTCTCTATCTGAATTTGCCTGCTTAGGGCCTAGTACATCTAAATTAAAAAGGTTTTATTAGTCCTTTCATTGTTCTGTTTAAGTAATTCAACCACTTTATTTTTTGTATTTCATATTTGTTGCTATCTTGACATTTTGTGAAGAAGGGCAGTTTGTCGGTATCAAACCAGATAAACTGTTTGCAGATGCTAAATTCATTCAGAAATCCAAAATATTTTATGCACTTGATCAATGGGGCAGTGACATTTACACTGGTTATACTCAACCAAGAAAGAAATATATGTATATTGGATATAGCAGATTTATTTATTTTGGGATATCCACTGATCTCCACATCTGAAATCTTTCCCCAAGCAGAAGAAAGTCAAACACAGGATTAAACAGAACCCTGCTCAAACATGCAGAAATTTTTTAAACAGTACAGTTAATGCAAGCAAACTAGCCATATTTGTACTGGATTAGTAATCCAAAAAAAGAAGAAAACAGTTACCATGTTCTACTCAATCACTATTATAAGGATCCATTCACCTTTGATTCCAAACTACTGTACTTCCTTCATCCTTTCTTCTTCCTGGCTCTGCTTGCCAGGTTTCTTCCTACTTTTTATATTTAAGTGCTGAGATGCACCTTTTCCCCTCATGTGCTGCACTGTACAAAATCTTCCTTATATTGCCCATTGAGAGGCATGTAAAAAGCTGGCATTATGGAAGTAATAACTCCTCAGCTGTGATGTGATAACACAGTCCATGAGAACTCCTTTGTTTTTCCAGAATAGTTAGTTCATTCACAAAGGCTTCCAGCTGTATTAGCTGAGACCTAATCAGAAACCAAGAGGGACTTCACTCAAGCCAGAAATACCTTTTAGTTCTACACTGCAATCTGTGTGAAGGTGTCAAGTCCAGCAGAGGCCACCCGCTGCTGCCTGGTTCTGGGATCCCAAAGAGGGAGACAGGAAGGGAGGAATGAAAGTTTGAACCGAATCCATGTTTTAGAGTAATCTTCTCTGTTCCTGGGAGTGAAACTAGGGAGCAGGCGTGAGCGGGTGTTCTCATTTTCTGTTTACCAGTGCTGGAGGCAAGGCAGCTGTTACAGACCTCACAGAACAGGTCATTTTCTTGCCCACGGACTACGTTCATGAGGCCTGGGAAAGGGGACTGATAAGAATAAGAAAGAGAAGCAAAAGTTATGTACCTCTGGGGTGGGATTTTCCTGCATGGTTTTTACTTTTTGTTACCAACCTCTAGAGGTATTCTTTACATCTTAGAACAGATCCAGGCTATTTTAATGAGAGGAGAAAACTAGTGAGTGGTTGTGGTATTGGGCCTGAGAATTAGCAAATGTTTCCCATATGTAGGGATGAGTGAGGAATTTGTATGCTCTCTGTTCTAAATGTGAAAGTACTTAACATGGACCTCCTCAACCATGTATCAATGGCATACAGTGAAACAAGGACATGGGTAACACTCGCCTGTGTACAGATCTTTCACAATGGAAGGGATTTTAGTGCATATTATCCATAGGTAGAAGTCCCAATTCTCATTGACGAAAAGTGATTGTCCTGTCAGGTGAAATTACTTCTATGTAAGGATGCAAACCCCAAATAACAGCAAGCTAAGTGACCATGGGATGCTTATACCTAAGTCCAGCCTGACAGAGACTGATCACTGTTTCTTCTCCTAGAACCAAAACAAATACTAAAAACATATTTTTCAATTCACAAGTGCTAGCCTGTTATTCACAAGTGCTAGCCAGATATATTTGATCCTGAAATCAAATATATCTGTTACAAGCAGTTTTTCTCTCACGGTGGTTCCAGTTTCTAGATATGCATCCACTATACATCAATGAGAGCCAGTGTGGTATAGTAATTTGAGTACTGGACTAGGACCGTGGAGATTGGGATTCAAATCCCTGCTCAGCCATGGAAACCCACTGGGGGACCCTGGGCAAGCAAGGCCATTTCCGCACTAGAGTGTTATAGCACTATGATTCCACTTTCAACATCCTATGGAATCCTGAGGTCTGCAGTTTCAGGAGGGACCGTCATAGCGCTATAACACTCTAGTGCGGAAATGGCCTCTCAGCCTAAGAGGAAGACAATGGCAAATCTCTTGTGAACAAATTTTGCCAAGAAAATCCTGTGATAAGTTTGCCTTAGGTGTGCCCTAAGTTAGAAAGAAATTGAAGGTACACAGGAATTATACATCTGACACCAGAAGATTTCAACTTCCTCTGGTATCCATCCACGTCCCACCTTTCTCCCAGCTCAGGATTCAAGGAGGCTTATGACAAGTTAAAGCAAAGTACAGCTAAAACAAAAACCTAAAAAACAATTAAACAACAATTAAGTTTTAAAAAACACATTAAAAACAATTTTAAAACACATCTTAAAATATAATAAAAAGACTGGGAGAAATGCTACCCCCTGACATTTAAATTCAGATAGGCTCATATGGTCTTTTACACTGGATATTAAAGTGTATATGGCTCCAAAAGTCACAACCAGCACTATGAATTCCACCCAGAAACGGAGAAGTAGCCAGTGGAGCAGTTTCAGCAAAGGGGTTATATGATCTCTATGAACAGCCCCAGTCAGCAGCCTGGTTGTTTCTCTTGCATATGACAGATAGAGAGTCAAAGTGGTGTAGTGGTTTGAGCACTGGATTACAACCCTGGAAACAAGGATTTGATTCCTTACTCAGCTGTGGAAACCCACTGGGGCATCAAATATTCTCAGCCCCAGAGAGCCCTGTGATAGGTTCACTTTAGGGTCACCGTAAGTTGGAAATGGCTTGAAGACACACACTATCACCACCACCACCACCACCACCAACAACAACAACAGATGACAAAGTCTGGAATGTGAAAGTGGCTGCTAATCTTTTCATAGTTCACCTTTGGTGTCTTTCCAAATCAATGCAGGAGCTAACATACTGGGAAATTCGTGCTCAGATGGTCCTGAAATCAGGACTAGATTACCAATGATTCCACCAGAGAAATTGCTTCAGACTCTTTCAACAGGATAGGGCTCAGTGCTAAAGGAAAGGTGTAGCTAGCTTTCTCTTCGTCCCCAGTCACTTCATGAAATCTTTCAGTATTTCTTGATATCATGTATATTTTGTGTGGTATTTGAGTAAATGAGTAAAAATGCAATGGATCAGGCTGTTAGTCTCAACTGAGTCAGGACTTTTATGCTGTTGTCTGTTGTAATTTTATTATTTATTCATGCAATTAACTGATTGATTTCTATGACATCACTCCCAATATAGGTCACACCTGTGCAGAAATGGGCCCCTGTCTTTGGAACGGCTCCAGAGCCGCAGCCACCACATTCTGCAATCAAACTTCTGCTATTGTGAAGTTTTTGAGAAAATGTCACAAACACATGAGCGCAAGAGGTTCTGAACACTTCCTGGTTTCATCTGATGAACAACAGTCCCTGTGAATTCAGTGATCATGCTAGCCTGATGACAGTAGATTTTTTACCATATACTTGTAAAACACATGCTTCCAAACAGAACTGGGTTTCTGGCCAGAAGGCAGAAACAGAAGATGATCTTTCTGATGTAAAGGGAAGACAGGAATTCTTCCCACGAAGAGCAAAGGATCTACATGGCTGGAGATAAAGCAGTACTTGGAATTGTCTAATTACATTTGTCTAGCACACAGCTTAATATGACAGAATACTACTGGTAATTTGCTTTGACCTTGTTGGGTAGTCAACTAACAAAGTCAAAGTCAAATTAATTAAATAATTTTAAAAATCTTCTATGCTTCCTTCAGAAGAAGCACAAAATGCTTGCAATACCATCCTTAAAAGTGAAACAATTAAATCAGGAGCAAAGTGTTGAGATAACAGCATTGCTAATAACAGAAAATTCTTAATAGCCAAGTAACATGAACCAGACCTAGAAGAATGAAGAATATTGTCAAATTATGAATACAGTAAGAAAGCAATCTCTTTGCATTATCTTTGTGATCACTGGATATAGATGAAGCTTAAAAAGCCCACTTTACTTTTTGCCTTTGAAAGGGCATTCAAAAGCAGTTTATAGTATAGTACAATGTCTTTCTTACTGCACACAGAACAAAAGGTTAACTGAAAATATACAGGTTCTTGGGTATCCCTCAGTCTTTAGATTCTCACCCTAACATGTATACATCATAGAAGTATACTGCATCTGCATAAACTTTTTTTCTCCACTTACTTTGGCAGCCAAAAATTCTCTTGTACTGATTCACAGATATGCTCTTTCCTGTTTTACGGATTATATCCAGTCCTTGCTCATTACACTTGTTACACAGTATGTCCTCAAGGAATGACTTTGATTATTCAGCTATGCATAGTTTTACTTTGCCTTTCATACTGGGGACCACCAAGGCAGCTTGCATTGGAAAATTTAAAACTCTCCTAAGAGTTTTAGAAACTCTTTACTTTTTGAAATATTAACAGATGCATGAAAGCAAGCAGACTAAGATTTCTCCCCTTTATATGGACCCCAAACTCACCCAAACGCATTTAATTACCAGTCGCCCCAGGAGGGTATTTTGTAGCATAGGTGCTACAACTGAGAAGGCCTTGTCTCTAGTGTCCAACAAACATTTCTGATACCACGGGAACACTGGGCACAGCCTCAGATGATGACCTGAATGTATTGAGAGACTCAACTGCACAGAGAAAGTCTCTCAGATGTTCTGGCCTTTAAACATCAATACCAACACTTTAGTTTAAGCCCCCCAAGGTTCAGCCTCCCAGTCCCATATCATCAAGGTGGCTCTGAAGGATACAGTAGTCAAAGACAGTGAAAGCCACCAAGGGATCCAGGAGAATCAACAGTGGAAATTCACTATAGTTGGCCCTCCATATCCGTGGATTCTGCAACCACGGATTCAACCAACCATAGTTTGAAAATATTAAAAAATAAACCCAAAAAGCAAACTTTGATTTTGCCATTTTATATAAGGGATGTCATTTTACTACACTATTGTACATAAAGAGACTTGAGCATCCACAAATTTTGTCATCCACGGGGGGTCCTGGAATCACACCCTAGCAAATCCTTAAGGCCCACTGCATGTCTATTTGTTTCTCTTATGTCTCTAAAGATATTAAGTCATCCACCAGAAACCTCAGGCCCCAAGCCAATTAAACTACAGCAGGGTTTTCAACGGTATCTCATGAACCTCTCAGGATTAAGGTTAGAACTTTACAGAAACAGATATCAGAGAATTTGATAGTAAGAATGCCAACTTGCATGAAAACAATGGACTCCAGATGATCTAATTCCAAGTTTTATACCTAAACATTCATGGTGAGCAAATCTTTTTGCTCAAAAGAAACTGATCAAAGTTATCACATCTAACATGCCTATGGCAGAGTAAAAAATTGCACACACAATTATTTTCAAAAAGAATATGTGTGTTTCACTTATTCTGCTGCAGGCATTTAGAATGAAGGAAGCTTATGGTGTTCTGAACTGGTGTCTAGAAGTAGTAATGGGATGTGTGAGGCTAA
This sequence comes from Iguana delicatissima, assembly GCA_948472985.1. Lineage (NCBI taxonomy): Eukaryota > Metazoa > Chordata > Lepidosauria > Squamata > Iguanidae > Iguana > Iguana delicatissima. Next base: position 223,711 of record CAOKZL010001836.1, read on the forward strand.
TAAACTGAAATTAGTGCTTGGGAATGTTCATTTTTGATCTAAAATTTCCAAATTTCCAACAGCTCTGCTGGCTGGCAAATTCTGGGAGTTGCAGTCCATTCCAAAATTCTGATTGAGACTTAATAAGACAAGGCAGAGGTGCTCTTGTTTAGAAAACAAGATTGGGCATAACCTTTCTTATCTGTCTCTGTATTGTACCATAGTTTTGTTTGTCATGGTTTCTTATGCTTTGACGCAAGACATACATATTGTCATTTAGAGGTATAGCACCACATTTGCACGTAAAGGAAATGTCATATGATGATATGTCATATCTATATTCAGGAACAAAAAAAATCAGAACCCCATAAATGTAATGATGCAATGCTATTTTGTAACTGCCGATTGCAGTGATTGAAGCTGCAGTTCATACACAGAATCATAAATCATCATCCAGATGATACATTTGTTTTGTAACAGTTGCATCTAGAATAACTATTGCTTTCTCTAATACAACAGAATGCAAACAACAGAAAGCCATCTCAGTCTCATTTAACAGTGAACTACAGTCAGAAAATATAGAATTGAGTGCAACTTTATTTCTCTTAGCAGAGCCACATGCAGCTTTGCCCAAGCACTGTGTGAAGGAAGGAAAGAAGTAGGAACAAGATCTGAAAAATGGTAATGAAAGATGTGACATCCTGCCTGTTCTGAATCTAACAGGCTTTCACTGTTGGGCTATACTGCACAGACCAATTATTCAGAAAAAGCTCACTGATACATATTAAAGTAATATACTAGTACTCTGCATTCAATAGTTTTGTGATTATGATTATAGTGGCATCAGTAGCATATAGTTATCAAATATGTTTGTGTAGGTCTTATTCCCAGTAGGTATGCCCTAATCCAGCAGGAAACAGCATCTCTAGAACAGTAGTTTTGGTCTATTTTTTAAAACAGAAATCTATGCACTCTGGATAGGGATGTTATGCTTCACTTATTTTGTTCTTGAACATGAAAAAGGAAAAAAAAATAACGTTTTCTTCTTGCTGGGCAAGTTTATGAGAATTTTTTGTGTAGTTTTGATGACTTTTTTTGTCTTTTCAGGATCTTTTTTTGCAGAAAAATTATGGTTTTGTGCAAAACAAAACATTGTTTTGAGAAAAATACCCCATCATCATCATCATCATCATCACCATCATCCATAAAATACATTTTTGGGACCCCACCCTAACCCCTTTGGTAAAACAAAACAAAAGCAACTCAAACAATCAATGTACTTTTCACTATCATTCATGAGCAAAAAGCTTGCTATAATTATTTTTCAAAATGGAGTCTTGAATTATTGAGACATCATTCCTAGTAAGGACAAGAAAATTTCCAAATATCATTCACATTCCTAATCTTGCCGTCATACTCTAAAATGTAATCTTGATCTCATATCCTACAATGTGATTTATAAGTAATGCTAAAATCACAATCAATCAAAACAAAGAGAAATTCTCCAAATTGCACACTATTGCAGATTAAAAAAATATTATGAGGAGGATGGGGACTTAAAAAAATAACCTGCAGCAATGACAAAAATCTGAAGATGTTCTAAGTCACAAAGCCTTCTGAAACATAATTGTGTTAAGATCAGCAAGAAGGAGGCAAAGGGACATCTCTATGAAAGAGATTCCATAAATTCTACACCACCACAGAAAAACCCCCGCCTCATCAGTCTAGAAAGCATTTGTGGGTGGCATGCTACATATCACACTGAAGACAATGGGGAAGGAATAGACACAAAGCTGGACCTCTAAAGATTACCAGCATATGAGTAGACTAATCTGAATACAAACCATCCTAAAGGTACTCTGGTCTCACGTCATTCAGGACTTCAAGTGTCAAAGACGGAACTTGAAATGAACTGTGATCCAGTACAGTTCTAAAGTATCAGAATGATAATTTCTGAACAGCAATTCAATTTAAGAAATTGGTAGCAGCATTCTAAACTAGTTACAGCTTCTTATCAGTTTTCAAAGGTAGCCCAACAAAAAACATGTTACAGTAATCTCTGTGTTACAGAAATAGTATGTTTCTACCTGTAATCACTTTCCACAACGAAAGCATTTAAGAATAATTTTGAACTGATTATCATTGTTGCTAAGTATATCTATCAGTGCTTGCTATGAGGAAAGTTATTTTACTAGTCAACATGTATTGTTTAAAAAATGAATACACAGATCATTAGTTGGAAGACTGAAAACAGTTGGCAATGTAGAACCATTTCCTTTCTTTGTTACCTGCTGATTAATCACTTTAAGTGGAGACACAGAAAACACTTTTGCAAGCAAACAATGCCACCTCTGTGCAGGAAGGGGACTGTAAAGAAAAGCCAAATCTATAATCAGAGACTTGTAATGAGACAAGTGAAATAGCTGTAAACTGAGCTGTTGTTTCAATGTAAGTAAGCAATATGATATACCCTCCAACTGTCCTGATTTGGCAGGGACTATCCTGATTAATCCTGTATGTCCCACTTCTCCACCTGGTTTCAAAATGCCCATTTTCTCTCTCTCTTTCCTCCTTTGTCCTCAGCTTACTTCAGTTCCTGCAAATTGAGTTTAAAGTGCAAAAATAGTTTGTACTCAACTAACTCAGTGGTGGGAGGAGAGGAGGGGGAAGAATCTTGGCCTGCTTTGTAGGCTCAGGCAAAAGCAAACTCTTGTAGCCTCTTCTAGTTTGTCTCTTCTTCCTTATTGCCATCTTAAACGTAGTCTAATGTTTGTCCCTGCTTTCATCTATGAAATGTTGCAATGTATGATGCTGAGTGAAGCGATGCTGAGTGAAGGAGAAGAGGATGGGAGAAGATAAGCCCAGCTTTGGATTGCACCATCAAGAAACTAGGTAAGGACATCAATTATAGATTCATCTTGATTAGGCACCAGCCCCAAGTAAGAGTACAAAACCTCCTACAGACCCCAAAGCCAGTGGGAAACCACCCAGTTTCCCCTGCAGCCAAAGTAAAGAGCTGGGCTATGGGGTGGGGTGGAGAATTATATTCATTTCATTTCATTTCTATTCCACCTTTCTCTCTAAGTGTGACCCAAAGCAGCTCACAAAAAGAATCTGCTAAAACTTAACAAAGACAATTTTTTTAAAAAATGATCATCTTTATTATTTTCTAAATTACATTAAAAAGAACAATGATACAACAAATAAGATAATGACACTAACAAAACAATACAAAATAGACAGTAACACTAAAACACCAACATAAAAAAACCCCACTTCCCAACTCTCTTAAACTGTAGTTCTAACTAACTAAATAAACTTAACATTTTAAACACAATGAAAAATGATCACATTAAAACAACAGGCCACAAACAGCATAAAATCATTAAAAACCATACAGAAGTTTAAAAAAAAAAAGGCTCCCAGGAAGCATTTACACCTTAAAAACCTGTTCCTGGGATTCTGTTGGAGAATGGAATAGGCAAAAGTCTGTGTTCCTACTGCCATGACAGTTCATGTGTGTATACCCATACAGGCATGTCTGACTCCCAGCACCTCAACCAGTGTGGCTCTCAGTGCCACACATGTTGTGCACCCCTGATCTATGGCACAGGATTAAGTACTGGATCAGAAGAATTCAGATTAAAGAGAATGCTATCAACAATGATTTGAAATATGTGATGCAGGACAAAGCAAAAACTTTGCCAAAAAACAAACTCCAAAAACAAGTAAACTCCACTGAAAATTGTGAGATTTGCTTCAAAATAAACCTGCACAGAACTGCAATGATATGATATAGTTAAAGTTATTTGTGACTAAGGTTGCAATTCAATGCAAAATTCTGTAAAAAAGCACCACTGAATACAGTCAGATTTATTTTATAGTAACTTGCGTACGACTGAAGTTCGTTAACTTCAATTAAGTTAAGTTCCATTAGAATGAGTTTAGTTTCATCATTCTGAATGAGATTTTAGTCATGATTAATTTTAGTTGAATCAGACTCTAAACACAGTGGTTCTCAACCTGTGGGTCCCCAGATGTTCGTGGACTTCAGCTCCCAGAAGCCCTGACCATTGGCCATAGTGGCTGGGGCTTCTGGGAGCCGAAGTCCACGAGCATCTGGGGACCCACAGGTTGAGAACCACTGCTCTAAACAGGATGGGTGGGTGCAACCAAGATACTGCTTTTTATATTAAAGGAGCTCCTATGATACAGCAAAATAAATTGCAGTTACATATCTTCTGAGTAAAAGCCTAAGCTGGAAGTAGATCATGCTCTACGAGCCAGAGGAATTAACGATATATACATGTTTAATTATGATGATTATCTTGTGGGCCAGAGGGAGACTGTGTGGGAGTATGGGAATAAGCAGCTTGTTCATGAAATAGTTCTTTCAGTATATCTGATAACAGCACTATGGCATCTATACACCTGCACAGCAAGCAAAAAAATCTACCTTTTCTAAAAGAGTGAGTTGGTTTTGAAACATTTTAAATTAATTTTTTATTGGTTTTATTGTTTTCTAATTTCTAATTTCTAAAATTCCAGTTTTAGGAAAAAGATAAGGTAATAGGATGGGAAGGAATAGGGGGGAAAAAAGGAGGGCAGAATGACTTAGCTGGCTTTCAGCCATCATATTGTATAACATAAAATATAGCTGTGTTTCAGCTATAAAACCAGGACTGTCCCCACAATGCAGCCTGGTGAGGTTATTTGTTTCAAGTCATAGCACTGGGACATGGGGAGGAACAAAGACACAGAAAATGGTTTCCAAACTGCGTGGAAAGGGCTTTTACAGCACTGGCTTCAGCACGGGTGTGTAGGATTTAGGCTCCACTTCACGCAGCAAAATATCTTGGCCAGTGTTGTATACAGTCTTTAAAAGCCTGCCCCATCTATCAAACACATGCATTTGGACAGATCAGGAGCCAGACCATGTGCAGCAAACATAAAACACCAAGACTATGTATAATTCTGTAGTTACACAGCAGCAATGGGGCAAAGTCTGATGGAAAATCCATATTTCATCTACTACATGTCAGTATTAATTAGAGAGCAAAATACATGGTCAGGCTTACAGTTTGCTATCATTATACCACATTGGCAATTAAAGGTACATAAAGCCCTTTCCTCATGTCTGATAATTTTATTTCACTTTAAGGGGTGTTCAGTCTAGGAATAGTGAAGAATAGCTCTTAAATTCAGAAACATTTGTTCAAGACACACTATAGGAAACCCTCTGAAAATATGCAATGTTTTGCTTAGGACAACTTCTGCCCTTATGTATGGACTTGCTAGAATTCATGAACACTAGATTGGTTCATGTGAGGTGAACACTGAAAAAGCTGTGGCTCTGGTTCCCAGTCTTATTTTGCAAAACTACTGCATTAGCACTGGAAAGCATTGGACTATGTTCCTCTCAAAGCACCCTCACTCAGGGATCAGGCTTGGGAAAAGTAGTGACAAGGAACACTTTAAAAATGTAAGAAAAGCCATGCTGGCCCAGATTATCTATTCTTGCATTCTTTTCACACAGTGGCTAACTAGATGTCTATCACAATCCCAGAGTAGGGCAACCCCAAAATATGTAGTATGCCCTGATGGGGGAGCTACTTTACTCCCTTGATCTGGTCTTTAGTGGGGTTTGGGGATCCATAGGAAGGGGCAATTTAGGCTGCAGACTTACTGCCACAGTGGGCTGGGAGCTGAGGCTATTTAAGGAAACTTGTTTTTCTCCATCTTTGTATCTATAATCCAAATTTTGTGAGGTTTGCTGTGGTCAATCAGAAACTGTTAGTGCAGAGGAAATAACGTTCTGAGGTTCTGTAGGCTCTGGCCCTTCCCCAAAACACAGCAAGTGTGCTTGTGCAGTTAGACTAGACTTGAAGTTTGTGAAACATTAACATTTCTACTTTTCTTTGTGACATACTCTCTCAAAAACCACCTGTTATTGAATTCCCTGTTCACAGGTAAGAGGGGCTGATGGTAAGAGGAACAGAATGTAGTAATAACCAGTGACACAGATGGTAGGGACAGCTGGAACCAGTGCTTCTGATTGAGAAGCTTAAAATATTTTTAGACTAAGAGCTCTTTTCACACAGCATTATGGCACTATGATTCCACTTTAACTGCCCAGGATCCATATTATGGAATTCTGGGATTAGGGAAAGGTACTTAGAACGCTTGGCCAGAGAATTCTAGCACTTCCATAAACATAATGCAGTTGAAATCACGGCATTATGATTGTGTAGCATGAAAGAGCAACACAAACACACAATATACTGCCAATTCTGGCCATGTATACAGATTAGGCAGTCAGAACGTTCTCATGCCCCAGCAATCCCAATGAAGCCAAGATTGCTTTTTTTTCCACACTTGTTTCATGGGTACACTGGGACCTTTGGAAATGGGAGGCATCTGTGTGTGAGAGAGGGAAAAGGGGAGAGAGAGTGAGGGAAGCATACGGATGGGGAAGGAGACATAAAGAGGAAGGAATGGAAAGAAAATGAAGGGTGGAAGGAGAGGAGGAAGCGGGTATCCTTCCCAGCATTTAGCTTGGGGCTACCCACTCTTGGCTGTGGCTGTCAGCAGGATGCAGCCCAGCCATATTCCCAGCCCATTACCCCCAAACTGATTGACCACACTGGTTTAAGGGATCAGCAGGGAGTCTTCTTTCCCTCAGGCCTCTCCTGTCTTATTTCAGCACTGTTCCCACCAAAATAAGTTTTGACTCATTATTACTAAAAATGGTACCTTACAGCATAAATCTCTGGAACAATCCATATTAAACAGTACAAGCTCATTTGTCAGTACAACTCTTCTAGTTAAGAAGAACAATAAATGAAACAGCCAAAGAACTTTACTCAATCTTATTATGGCCCTGTGTACTGTCAGTACTCTACCACATACAGGATAAAAAGGTTTCAGAGTCTGTTAACTTCCCATACTAACATTTCCAGAGTTTTACAGCACACGAGCTAAAGTTAGACTTCATTACTTGCTTTTATTGAATTCTGATTAGGAACACAGACACAATAACTTTAAATCTTTAATGGATATGTAAAACTAACTATTTCCCTTTGTTGAAATTTGACTTTTTTTTCCTGGTGAAGAAATTCCTTTTTTAATCAAGACATTGTAATGTGGACGCCAGATAAACGTTATCATTTATGCTACATGCTGTTAAAATGTTGCTGCTGTTGTTTTGTCCCTTCAAGTCATTTCTGACTTATGAGAACCCTTAGATGAACTCTTAGATGAACCTACCAGTGAGTTTTCTTGGCAAGATTTATTCAGAGAAAGTTTATCATTGAAAGGAAGTTTACCACTAAGAGCGTGTGACTCGTCAAAAGTCAACTGGTAGGTTTCCATGGCTGAGTGGGAATTCAAATCCTGGTCTATTGCAGTCCCAGTTTGGGACTCAAACCACTATCCAACACTGGCTTTCTTATTAAAATATAGCAAAATGAATTTCTCAACACGTTACACAAGGAAATGGTCACAGCCACACTACACACAGGAAGTACTTCAGCTTCAGGTAATCCCAGCTTCACACCATTGGTGGAACTAGGAAGATGCAATTGTAGTAGTATACTCACCTTTCCCCAAACAGTAGAATGGCAGGGTGACTCTCTCATAATTTATTTACACTGAGAGGCTTCGACGATGATAGGTTCTATGCTGCCACCACAGACACACACACATATCCCCCCCACACACAAATACTGAAAGCAATATCCAACTAAAATTACGGATGAATTCAATGGACTTGTTTTTGAGCAGACTCAAGCATGGAGAAGCATGACTCCACATTGTCCTTATTTCAAGAAAGAGGGCAGAGTTGCACAAATCTGTATTAGTTTGTTGCAGAAAAAATTATGAAGAGTGTTGTGGCACCTTAAAGACTAACAAGTTTTATTTGGCAAAGTATTTCCTAGTGCAATCTACATTTTTCAGATGCACAGAAATAAATCTTTGTGACTTCTCAGTACTTCCTGTTGTCTCACCAGTGCTCTGTGACTTTAGAGTCCCATTCTATGTTTGCCTGGAATTTATTTTTTAAAATAATGTGACATCTCCACCTGAATGTCACAGAATCAAAGAATCATGATTGCTTCTTACTTATATTACACATATTACATTATTGCTGTTATACGCCTTCAGGTCATTTCTGACTTATGACAACCCTTAGGTGAATCTATCATGGAGTTTTCTGGGGCTGAGAGTGTGTGACTTGCCAAAGGTCACCCAATGGGGTTTCGATGGCTGAGTGGGGAGTCAAATCCTAATCTCCAGAGTTGTAGACTAATGCTCAAATCACTATACCACGCTGGCTATGGAAGTTACATTACCTTACTACAATAACTTTTAGCAACACTCAAAATTCAAGGTTTCCCCTATTCCATGAAATTATGATGATCTGCTTGCAACAAAGAGACAGTGATGTCATCTGGGGGTTAAATGGGGAGATATTTCATGTTATTCAGTGACACAACATGTGCCTATGTCTGGTCAGCTCACTAACTTAATACATAGTTTTAATTACTACAGACACATAAATGGGTCTGTTTACTTGACGAACATGCTAAAAAGGGCCAGCAAATGCTTTTTAAAAAATGGGCACCTCTTAATATATCAGGAAGCATAGAACAGAAAACTACAGGAATGGCTCTTTTCTTTTCTTGTGAAATTGTCACTAATTTTTAGAATTAATCTTGAATATTGCATACCTCTCCACTGTGGCATCCAACAAATGGAATGGTTTCGCCAGTGACATGAGTTGCACTCCTAGTGTGATTCCACTAAAAATGGAAAGTATTTTTTGCTTGCCTCAACAGTTTCCTAGTATCACTAACAGGATTTAACAGTAACAATAACACTGCACTAACTCCTGTTGGTGACACACACATGCAAAATAGACATATATATCTTTTCCTGGGCAAAGTGCAAGAAGCTATTCTCTACCCTTTTTTTCATCATCCAGACCCCCCCCCGCCCCGCAGGATGATTCAGTTTAATCAACTACATATAATGTTCACATATTTTATTGCTATTATACTTATGAGGTTGTTTGTTGTTCTTTCATTTCATTTCAAGTAATCTTTTTTTCACTAAATGTGTCTGGGTGTGGAAAGATTAGTTCCCCTTTTGGTTTAAAACTCTAAGCTAGCACTATTTACCTGTCTATACCTTATTCATGTATATCAGCTATGTCTCATTTTAGTAACTAAAATGTTGGTTCTTGCATGACCCTGAACTGTTTTCTTTGGAGAATTCATTTCTACAACTTTTGTCAGTGATGCCAATATCCACATGCAAAAACCATACATATGATATCAGGGAGAATGTGTATTTTGACACAAGGCTACTCCAGTCTGTATTAATTTATCCATCCCATAATCCTGTGTACTCAGAAATAAGTTCCACTATGTTCAAAGTGGATTACCTGCATGTAAGTATGTTTAGCTTGCATGGTTTGAGGTGAGACTATCAAAACTACCAACAGATAATTTTGAAAACAGCCATAGAACATTTAACAAGCCAGATAAAAAAAGCTACAAGAAGCTGACTAAAATCCTACTTAAATATACAACAACTGAAGGGGACGAATAATAAATATATTTGTTAGCATATAGGGTTGCATTCTGAAAATCACTGAGAAGTCTAGTAACTGACTTTCTCATGCATCCATACACATTTATTGTAATATAATCAGACAGGGAGCAAGAGAGATCATGAGAGGGTGAGAGTACACTTTTGAGTCTCCTTCTAGCTGTTTCACTGCTTTATCATATCCTGCTTGAATTTCATGTACTCTGCAACCAGGCCTTAAGTATAAACAAAGAGGCTGCTGATTTGAGATAATGCCAGCCTGGAAAGGAATCTCTTTGAGAATGGGAATTGTCTTTCATTCTTAAAGAAGAGGAAGGAGGAGAGGGACTATACATCTTCCAGAAGCTGTGAGTACCCTCTCAAAGCATCCACAAGCCAGTTATGTTAGGATATTAACCTTTACCTAGGAGAGCACTCTTTTGTCTTGCTCTAGAATTTGAAGGCCCATCTGGAGCTAAGTGAACAATGTAATATCCAGCAGCACAGACCTGGGGCCATGTCCATTTCAAACTATCTCAAAATTCAGTCAAAGGGGCATAAAAACATCTCCTTTGCTTATTTTTCCCCACTTTTCATCCTCTCAAAAAAGTCTGTTTGTCATCAGTAAGACTATGCCCTGTATTCTCAGTGGCTTAGTGTTACTTCAGTGTATCCTTTGAACCTAAACTGAGTCAGATCCTCCAGATCAAGAAATACAGTTTGGTGCTTGAAGGATAGATCATTGTTGGCACTTGGCAAGCCCCCCTCCCCAGACAAAGTTCTAAAATCAAGGGGCCATCATCATTCCCACTTAATGTACTTTCATGCCTCTCCAGTTTTGGCACCTAAAACTTGATGATGCAGAAGCTCAAGAACGAAGGAAGCATCTCTGTAGAAGATCTTCACAGCAAAGCAGGGTCTTCTGAGAGAACACAGTCCCAGTATTTGTTTTCCCAATAACTGGTGAAATATCTTTTTATTTTATAGTACAGTAAAACTATAGTACAGTAAAAAGAAGTACTTAAAGTAAACACAAGAAGTATTATCATTAGCTTTTATTTTCCTGAGTGTAGTAAATATTTTAGAAATAAATGGCAACAGCAATAAAACACATACAAGAGAACCATAAGCCTTGCTGCTGTTTGTTACAAAGGCAAGGAGGACAGAGTGGCTTTTTCTATACACACTGAAACTGGAGTTGTGGAAGAAGCTAGCAGCAAGAGGAACAAAATGGGCTGAGACAGATGAAGAAAAAGAGAATGAAGAGAAGACTGGTTGGGAAAAAGAAATTAGGATGAAAAAAATAATATGAAAAGGAAAATCTCAGTTTTGCACTGGATTAGTAGTGCAAACTTGTTAGGTGAACATTTTTAGAAAGTCTTACTGCTTCATCTTGGTAACAGTATGCAAGGCTCTCTCCTTCCTCATCTAATTAATTGAAAGAACACATAGGGGAGAAATATTGATTTTGACAGCTTTCGGAGTAGGCCTTGGAAAAGCGACTGTATGTCTGAGTAAAATTTGCCAGCTGGTAAAAGCTGCCTGTACATGGAAGGTGAGATCTGAGGAGTAACTTCCTCTACAGCAGGATCATATTTATACACTCCCTATATGGCATGCCACCTTTTCCTGCTAAAAGGGTTAATTTTACAGAAAGAGAGAGAAGCAGATAGAGCACAATAAAGGCATCTCTTCTACTGACTGAGACAGTCTACATGAAAGTTCAACTGTGCAAATAGTGAGGTTTAAGCAGGAGAACTTCCCCATGAAAACCTCCCAAGAGACAATGCCTTCAGCTTCATTCAGATGGTGTAATACCACTTTCTAAGAAGATCATCAGCTGAGTTGCACATATCCACAGTAGCATAGGAGCAACTTCCACTCAGTCCCATGCCACTCTTATAACCTATGTTGCTAAGTCTGAATACATGATTCTGAGATGTCATAGACTCATGAAAAATATTGTTTTATGTATTAGATATTATGTTAATAAGGGAGGGAGCTGGGTGACAAAATGGAATGCTGGAAGTGGATGGTGATTGGTGGAATGTTTGAAGGGATTTGAATAAGGCAGGTAGAATGACCGTTTCTGAATGATGGTACAGTTAAGAGTTGTAGGGTGGAGTGAATGAATGAGGATTAGGGCTGAGAGAGTTAATCAGTAAAGTGTAGGAATTAATGAGTGGTGCTTAAGAATCTGAACTGAGTTAGCTGGGGAGAGTGAGAGTAAATTTTTTTTTATAAATGCATAAATTATTAATCTGTTTTATCACGTTAAACTTCTGTTAATAAAGTACTTTTTTTTACTCAAACGCTTTTAGCCTTCGTGAACACTAGATATTTAAAGAGTGGGTTCAGATATGATTCTGTGGTGACAGCAGAGAAGAGAGACAGCTGGTAGACAGCTAGAGAGAAGAGAGATACTCAGGATAAACAAAGTATAATATCCCACACAGAAATCTGGAGGGTAGTCTAGCCGGTCCTTACATTTGGTGGTCACACAAGTGGGACAGGAGGAGGTCCTGAGCTGAGGTAGTGGCTGAAGTTGGGATAAGGGAAAGACCTTATTCTTGGTCCTTGCAATGAAGTTTGTGGTAATCCTCATGTTTGTTGGTCAATGGAGGTTTAGGCAGAACCTCACACTTGGTGGAAGAACACTGGGATAAAAGGGGAGAAGTCTCACAGGTTCTCTGCCTGTCTTTTTGAAAGGGCTACCTTAGTGGTACCAATGTATGAAAAAGTCGCATTTGCAAAACACTCCAGGGCACTGGGCTCAGCTGCTTTTCCTCAGGGGAAAATAAACATAAAATAAACACAAACCACAAACATTTAAGATGTGGTAACTGAAGGATAGTTATTCAAAGAACTTCATTTAGATGAGACAAACAATACAGAGATAAGCCACTCCATAACAGTCAGTATTTTGAGCTATAGAAATGGTATTGGAATTATACCAAACCACACAGGTAAATGGGACTGATGCCACTACACACTACAGTGTGCACCAGCTTCAGGAAACAATACAAGTGTTCAAAATCAGTTCGACTTGTGCCTTCAGAGAACAGAAGTCCTACCAGGGATGTAGATAAATAGGCACTGAAAGCATTGCCTTCAGTGCCTCTGAGAACTGCCTCTAAGAATTCTCAAATGAAATTATCCTCCAGTCTCCGCATTTCCAGCATTGCAGCAAGGGAGACACTAAAAATTATTAATACCTAGAACCCTTATATTTGCTGTGTTAGTACTCTGTTGGTCGCTTTGCTTGCTTCTTTTCTTTGAATGCCTAAACTATATTTCTAAATGCTCACTTGCAGTTTTAAATTACTGCATCAGAAAATATCATGGGGGCAGAATTCATACGGTAGAGCAATATTCTCATTTTCCTTTCCCTGTATCTACAGCCCTGGTATGAAGGAGGCACTGGGCAGACCTGGCTGGAAGGCAGTCAACTATGGCGCACGGAGGCTGTGACGGGGGCTTGCAGGTGAGCAGGATGTTAAAAAACAAAAAAACAAAAAACAGAAGCATGCCTCTGTGAGTGCCAGGCAGGGTTTTGTTCTGAGACAGACAGACGGACAGACAGACAGGGTTTTGAAGCTGACAGAGACAGGTTTGGGATTTAAAGACAAGGGTGGATTTGAAAGAGAGAGCTGGACTGAGAAGGAACTGGAGAGCAAATCAGAAGGGAGAACTATGGCTTTGAGGAGGCTAAAAGAATAGAACATTAGAGTTGATATATTGCCCTATTATGTTTAATAAACTCATTCTTGTTGTTTTAAAATTGCCTGTGGCTGTCTCTATAAAGCCTGCATTGGAGCCAAGCCATACGTACCAATACAGAACCCACACAGGTCCACTAGTCATGAATTTGGCTTCCCGACTCTATTCTGCCCTGGCTTGATACAAAGCACACAACTTTAACACACTTTCTCTTTGTACCACCTCTCCTCTTTTACATGATGGGACCTCCATGTTAATGGGGTAATGAGTGTGCCTTGAGTTTTAGTCTGAACTGTAAGGGAGCTATCCAACATGTTGACCCTATTTTAGGGTAAGATCAAGCACCTTGGAAAGCTCCTTTCAGGTTAAAACCTGGAGTATATTCATAATCTCCACTCACATGAATGCTATCAACTGCCACTGCCCCTATATCCAACACTGCAATTTAGGAAGACACTATAAGCTATGCCTTGCACAATGGGCACAGACATGTTGTTTAAATGGCCCTATTTCCATGCCTGTTATATTGCATATGCATGTATGAGGAGTAGTTATAATTTATTGTGTATCTAATTTACATATACAAAACTCCTCCTCTTCAAAGGAAACAGTTGTGTTTTTTTAAACATTTTAAAATAAAAAACAACACAAAATAGCATAACATTACACATCAAGCAAGTCCATGAGTGTTTTAATCATTATATTCCAGTTTTCCTTCTGTGCAGTAAGATAAATTATTGAGACCCTCAGTAAATAAACTTAAAATGGATTTTTCCAGAACTTCAAAACCCCTGATGAAGGATCATGTGGAGATATTTTTGTTCCAGCAAATACAATACAGGAGTACCACACAGCAACACATTTGTCATAGTAGTTATTTTCACACTTATATCTCAGTTGATACTTCAACTTATCCATCCATCCAAATTTCTCAAAAGTTAATTCTTCTGCATCTCTTCAGAGCTTAGAAAATTCCAATACGGCTGCTGTAATTAAAACTCACATCAGTTCCTTATGATTGTGAGAGGCATTTGGATCCCTATACATGGAAGCTCTTTACATTCCCGGACTGTCTGATTAAACATGTTTGATAGAAAAACAAGTACAATTTTCCAAAACCTTGATAATTTGTACTTTATTCAACACATTCATTCCAAACATGTAGAAATGGGTTGTCGTTTTGATAGATGTTTTTTGTAGCTAAATATGCTCAACTGAGCATTCATATCAAGAAAGTCTTTTCCTTCCACGTCGTAAGGTAGCCAGTACTATAAGGCAGCCCACTGGCAGCCAACTCACTTCCAATCAACTTTCAGATTTTTCTCTCCTTCACACACTCTCACACACCATACCACAAATAAATTGACTATTTGTCTACCATACCTTTCTCTTCCCGTGGGATCCAAGGCAGCTTAGAATAATAATTAGAATAAGAATTCAATAAAACATTAGCTAAGTGTTATATTACACTAATCTAAAAAAAAAAGAATTAAACAGTAATATCAAATGCACATGATTCAAAACAGTTTAAAGTGCATTTAACGCGTAATTTAAAACATACAAGATAAATACCACTTTCAACATAGTTCTGCCACATGATTGAAAATCAAAGGCCTACCTAAATAAATAGGTCTTAACTCGCCAGTAAAAAGACAGCAGGGAGATGGCTAACCAGAACTCCCACGGAAAGAAAGTCTACAGCCTGGGAAGAGCCACAGAGAAAGCTATCTTTCATTTCCTTATCAAGCATGCCTGTGATGGTGATGGGACTAATGGAAAGCCCTCCTTGAAGATCTCATATCATAGAATATCAGCTGTAAAAGGCTAAACAGTCTGGGAGTAAATAATTTTAAGGATAATATTCTTACACATGAACCTAGCTGTAATTTGCTTTTCAACTGAAGGTCTTACTCTGTATCTCAGCACATTCACAAATTCACTAAGCTGCAAGGTAGAATGGGACATTTTTAGCTGCAGTGGCCAGATTACAGAACTCCTTCTCAAGAAGTCTGGACTGATTCATTCCAACAATCCTTTCAGTCTAGGATACATTTTTGTTCTTCTGCTGGGATGTGTTTGAGTGATTGTAATTTCTGACCTTTTTTTTTATTGGTTACTACACATTTTGTATTTTAAATACTACTACTTTTACCAATTATGAACCACCTCATTTGGCCCCACTTGGGCCCAAAGGTCAATTTGACATATTTATATAAATAAATGGAAACTGAAATGTCACACATAATCTCACTCATCATAAGAGCTGCCCTCTTCACCAGAAGACTGCTGTCTCATTGACAGGGATTCTTTTCTTTTTGGAACGGCTAGTCAAAAAACCAGGCAAACATTTCAACAGAAACTATGCATCTCCAGAAATGTTTTTAGTTGACTTCCTCTAGTAAAAATGTAATGAGCAAGCATGGTGGCAAATGCTTAGAGCATTTTGTGGAGGACATCATTTAAAACTGTCAGTATTGCCTTGTTGGAGAATAGGTCAGAGAATTTCCAAGTCCTTACACTTTAAGATGGGGCTAGTAAAATTTGTTGCTGCTGCTGTGTGCAACCAGGTTGTTTCTGACTTAAGGAAACCCTAAGATCACAGGATTTTCTTGGTAAGATTTCTCCAGCAGGGGGTTTGCCTCTGTGTTCTGCTGAGGCTGAGAGAGTGTGATTTACGTGAGGTAAAAAATTCCCAACAATTTCCTGTAAGGCAAGGAACCATTGTCATAACTGCAAGAGCCAGGGACTCAGGAAAGAGAAGTGTTTAAGTTAGCTGTTATTGTCCTTATGGGAGTACTCCTCGTTGGCTATGCATGGATTTGGCTTTCTGGGTCTGTGCGATCCTCAACTGATAGCAGTTACACCATGTTAGCACAGTCTGTCCCAGTCAGCTGCTCCATCCAATGTTGTAAATTAGATGTGATATTATTACAAACTTCATACTGACACAGGTCCAACTCCATTCTCTGTAACAGCAGCTTAACATGCAAGAATTTCTAGGCAAAGGTTCTTCCACTACTTATTTCTATGCCAAGAAAATCTTCATCAGCTAAAGTTCTGTCAGACTTCTGTTTCAAGACACAGAAACACTTATTGTTGATGTTGCTGTTTAAGTACTAACCTACTTAAAGTACTAACCACTTGCAGAGAGAGGAGGCTGCAGAATTTATTTACCCACATTCAAGGCCGACTTTACCTGCATTCTATAGGAAGCCAGGTCCTCCCTGTGTTGATAAATTTCTTCATTAACCCTGAACAACCTCTTTCTTCTGAGCTGTTTGTATTTTTCAGCTAGCTTCTTCCTCCTACGCAATCATTTTTTATTTGTTGCTGATCCAAAACAAACATACTTCCCCACCCCCCCACGGAAGAGAATAATGCCAAGAAATGTTCTAAATGAGCCACTGAGTCTTAACTCAGTTTGCTTTGGAAAAGCCAGAGTGGCTTTTGTCTGACTGGTGCATGATAAATTTTCAGAACTATGCATTTCCTGACATGTTAACTTGTAACTTCTACAGCAGGAGCCCATGGATATGATACAGACGTGATCACTGAAGCAACTTAATATTATAGCAGAACTTGTCCGTGCCAGTTGAAGGATTGCTTTACTGCTAACATGGGATAAACAAGGCAGTTTTCCCTTGTCTTATTAGTAAGGTGATTGAGATTATTTTACATTGATGATGCAATCAATGGGACTACATCAGTGAGGCTTGTGAATCACCATTGATAAAAATTGTATCAGTACAAAATAGAATACTGAATAACATTCTGTGCTAGCACAAAACTTTGTTGCTGTTGTGGGCCTTGAAGTTGTTTCTGACTTACAGCAACCCTAAGGAAACCTATCACAGGGTTTTCTGGGGTTGAGAGTGTGTCACATGCTAAAGGTCACCCAGAGTTTTCCATGACCAAGTGGGGAATTGAACTCTGGTCTCTAAGGTCATAGTCCAATGCTCAAACTACTACACCATGCTGGCTTTCTAATGTTGAACTTCTTCCCAGGAAGATATGAATTCATCTGAAAACCTAACTACATTTCCAAAAGATGTACATTACAGGTAAGACACAGATATTTAGAAGAAAGTTTGCTTTGGTTAAGGCTTTAAACCTTAGATTTGCAAATAGTAACTTAATACTGCAAAAGTGATAGGTACAAATATTGAAGGCAAAATGCAAACTTAGCACATTAACCAAAGGGGAGGAATAACACTTTCGAACAGAGTAGACAGTAGGGTTCCAAGTAAATAACATTCTGTTGACTTGTCTCTGTAAAAAAACATTTTACTGGGGTGATGTGTTCTCTGCCCAACCATGAACAATTAGAAATCCAGCTAACAATGTATTTTGGCAAGTTTACCAACCAATTATATGTCCTACTTGACATTTTAAGCATCGACAGACATACATGTGCCTTACAGAGCTGAGACAAAACATATGGAAATAATCTGCCCTTTTGTTCAGAGGCCTGGTATAAAGGATTCTATCCCACCAGCCTGAGTAACATATGCATCTGAATCTTATTTCTTAAAAGGTATCTGCCATTTATATCTTGCTTCAAGACAGTAGACTGATTTAGATTTCATTACTAGTGTATTAAAAGAAACTGTGTGAGTCAAAAATGAATGAATTTAGACTTTTGTGATTCATTTATATATACAAAATACATAACCTGAAATAGGAGGACATTTGCTTCCACTCTGCACAGTTTTCTTCTACTGTGTTTGACCAATATAATAGAGGTTTCCCAAGTAACTGAAAAATATTTTCCGTCCTGCACTGATGTGTGAAATTTCTTTAAATTGTTTCTGACAGTGTAATTTTAGTAACCCAAATGTGTGCTGCATTATCTCTTATTTTGAAGCAGCAGGCCCTCCGTCCCTGAAAATCCTGCTGCACACATGCTAACCACTCTCTCTGTTTTTAAAGCAAAAATACTTTACTTTCTGGTTACTAGAATGACTCTTTGCAAAGCACACACAACTGAGATTACAAACACTTCTAAAGGGGTTTGGATTGATATCAATATGTAATTCTAAAAAGAATTACACTGAAGTAGGACTACTGAAATACATTACTTTTGAGTAGCACAGAAAAACCTGAAAACTAAAGTTACACACACCTTTTTGGATAGTCTGCTATGACTGTGTCCATGTCTATCTGGAGTTACCTTCAGTCACCTTCTGGTCATCTCGGTTTCCAACTCATTAATAGCTTTGTCCAGATTGGCAAGTTAACATCAACACTCCTTTTAAGGATTGGAGTTTCATGAAATTTATAAGGGAAAATAAATGTTCAGCTTTTCATTTCTTTGTGCTATTTATTAGTCATTGAACAGCAATACACATTCCTACATTTCTAGGGAAGGTACTTCTTATCAATCGACCTTACTTCGTCTAGCTACATTGCTCCTATGTATCTTTAGAATTTCATCATATATCATAGCCATTTCCACACAAGTGTAGACGTTTTGCTTGGACAGATATTATATGGTCTTGAACAAAGTATGCATATTCTCTCAAATATGAAACACCCCTCAACCTTAAAGGGTACATGGTACTCCTAGTACACTGCATTGATAAAATAGCAACATCTTTTAGAACATCAAAAGTTGTATTCATCTGTTGAGGAAACACATACAACTCACACAGGTATTCTCAACAGACTTCACTACTTTAGCATCACTATTGCTACAGAGAATTAAACTCTTTCTATTATACTGGATTCTTACTCAAAACCTAGTAAATACAGTTATTTCACTCATTCTTGCAATTGCTTTCAGTCACCCAGCCTTGTGTTTTCTGGCATGGTCTAAGACACCAGTCAGCTTAGTCAAACCATTCCATTTTGCTAGTTTCTCTCTGTTTTATAGACTTCATAAAGCTTTGTTTACATTATCTCAACTCAGTAATCACACTATACCTTGAAAGGCAAAATATCAGCGTTCACAAATTTTGGCTCTTTATCTCCAAAAATGATTTCGCTTGGTTCTGCCCTGCCTTCATTCATTAAGTTCTTCTACTGGGTTTCTATCATACTTTTGGATTTGGTTACTCTGCTTATTTACTATAGCTCCGAGGTACACAGTTCTTTCTTGTTTTCCTTGTCATTACAGCCTTCCACATTTGCAGGTTTGACTTTTTTGGATATGATTATTTGCAAATTTCTCCAACCTCTGCTCCCCCACATACCTCAGGCACTTCTTTTCCAGGGGTACCTTCCTTCTTGGTGGTTCCGATCAGGCTGCGCAGTCCTTATTTAAAAAACTGTATGATTTCTAATCAATGGCACATTCATATTAACACTGTTCTGCATCCCGCATCAGGTCCTGAAATGGGCAAAGTATAACATCTAACCTACAACATGGGAGGGTGACCTCAGTTCACCTTCTCCACTCCATCTCCCCCACCTGTAAGTGGCTGTAGCAATACTTCTGGGGCTTGAAATGGGCTGAGCAGAGCAGAACTAGACTAGAACAGAGCTATACATGTGTAGCGTTATACACTGCAAGCTCTGATATTGGATCATAACTTGAGAATTAATATTTCAGAAGTATTGTATGGCTGTAGACTTACACCTGTACTGTTTAAAGTCATTGATTTCAAGATAATTTTAGCAGCCTAATATGCATAGATTTAAAGCTTATGTTTTGAATTTTTGCTCCATGAGTGGAAGCTGTGTGTTCACTCTCATTTGTATGTTTGTTCTCTTAATCAGATAATCCATTGAAGATTGTTTTCCATACTTGCATGTTCTACTTTCTTCTTCTTGCATCAACATTTGACTTCTTGGGAACTGCTCACTCAACTAGTATATGTCTCTATGTTTTCAATTAAATCTATCTGGATTTGTTCTGCCTTTTTACAATCAGAAAACAACTAACTCTGGAATTTGTTGACCTGATCAGAAAATGAATGAGGCTACAAATGAAGTCACAGTAGCCCTTGCACGAAAGCATGGTTCTTTTGAAAAGTAACTGGGATGCAGCTCTAGACATTTGAATTAAAGGCCCTAAAACTCACAAACTTTAGTAATAATCTGCAAGATTAATCTGAAGCCCAAGTATACACATTTCTCTTCTTAGCAAACAAGACCAGACACTCAAAGAGATGATCCCAAATCCAATGCAGATGCAGCAATAGGTACCAACACACTCTTGCAAACACCCTTTGTAAGGTCTACAAAGTAGTCTTTAGGGATCTGGATAAGAAAAGCTCTAGAGAAGGCGCCTTGTCATTTGAAACTTTTGTTAGAGCAGTCATATATCCCTGGTACAATACAAAGAGGGGCTTAAAAAAAAAATTAGTAAAGGAGTATTAGGACAAAATCTTCCTTTGTTGCTCAAGTCAAAAACAGAAGTTCACTTTAGTTACCTTTTACCCACAACAAGGTGTAACTATTGTTGATTAACCACACTCACTATCAGAACTTGGACATTACTAAATTTAACTGGATATGGGCTCTCCCAACCAGGCAAATAAATCTGCTGGTCAGTAGCACTGAGTTTTCCTGAGGTGCAATGAACAAAAGGTTTTGCACTGTTATTCATTGCAGGGGATGGACATTTAAAAGAAGAATAGCTGAGGAGCACTGTTTTTGTTAGAAGCTGCAGACAGTAGGGGCTGAACTTTGGATCCCTGGCTACATATGTAGAAATACCATATTACCTGATAGATTGGATTTTCCCCAGACTCTAGGAATACTGGCTGGTGCCCCCTGCGACCATTAGCTCACCTGGATTCCAACCTTTCATTTTCAAAAAGTAAAGATCAAGCCTTCCTAAAAGGTGTGATAGAAAGAAAGTAGTGGAGCTGTATTGTTTTGCAAGAAACAAGCCTGATATTGCCCTTCAGCGTTTAACTAATTGATGAAATTTCATAGCTTGCTTCATTGAGATCTGAGTTCTTCCAGTTCCTGGATGAAATGTGCCGTTTGAGGAATGGGGTAACCTGTTTGCAGAGAGATGAGGTGTGTGTGTTTTACAGAGTTTCCTGTATACTTAGAAAACTTGTAGTTCATGGGCCATAGAAAGCAAACAAAACAATGAAGCAGAACAAGTGGAAAGAATACAGAGCAAAAGGGATCAGAAAAAGTATCTGGGCAAAGCAGGGCAAAATGCTCTAAAGTTATAATAAAACCATCAGTATTTACGGTTTTATGGACTACGTTGTTTTTTGCCGCAAAAGACTTGGAATGGCAATATTATTCATCTTTTTCACGTTTCTAAAAAATGTAACATCCATTTTATTCTCTTGGCAGATAAGCCTTGCCTATCAGGAGGAAAGGAGAAGCTGGCAGAAGATAAGAGGAGACAACAGATGCCTAGATGGATAGATGCTTACTGAGCTAAACAGATGTCTGTTGTGAATCCTAGATTTCTAGAAAGTAGGTTGAAATACAGGTGGCCCTCCATTTTTATGAGTTTCCTCCCTCTTCTTCTTCTCATAGAGCGTGAAGTAAGAGAATGTAGGGGCTGGTGCAATAGAGGGAAAAATATGGGATAGGGGCTTAGAGGTGGATCATGGGGTGCGAAGTAAGAGAAGGCAGAAGTGACATCCTGCCCTGGATTTACAGGGTTGCACACTGGGCCTAAAAAACCAACAATATTTAGATGACATAATTATAGTGATACCACTAAACATGCCTTTATGTGACAGTATGACATTATTGTGATTAAGATTATTCTGTACACCAGCAATGTGGGGCTGCCTCATGCAACTCCTTTCTCTCCTTTTGTTTCCATCACAATCCATAACGGGAGGTTTGGCTGGGAGGTATTGATTGGCCCAAGGTCAACTAGTAAGCTTTGTAACCGAGGTAGTGTCTGAACTTGTCTTTCCTTGTTTCAAGTCTAATTATTATATTCTACTCACTCTCTTAGATGAGCCATTCCTACATAAATGGCATCAAGCCCAAAATATAGCGGTAAAAAACCCAATGCAGTAGATCAAAGTCCTCTAATCAAATAATTCCTTACTCACTTTTTCTAGTCCAGACAGACACTCCAAGGTGCTTGAAAAATGAGTGAATAGGAGTTATGCTGGTAGAGGTAGAAAGAAGACAAGTGAGATTCATATCAGTGACAAAACTTAACTGGACAGTTAAATCTTATGCTTTAGGACTGCCTTCCTGAACCTAGCAGTTTCCAAATACATTGTTCTACATATCCTGCTATTATCGGACAGTAATCAGATTGCACTCTTTGTAGTACAGCACATATGAAAAGTGTCAGGCTGGTTATGGTAATTTAAAAACTATTAAAACAGCCAATAACAAAGTATGCCATTAGGGGGCCCCAGTGAGACTCAAACACATCACATTGTGAATCTCTCTTTTAATTAAAATACTGAATTTGATTAACAAATTAATGATAGCACAGTGAATTAAATTATAACTATTCCATCATTAACAACAACAAATAAATTTCCCCTTTCCTAATTAATAATATTAGGAACTATTTTTTAAAACTAACATTCTAAATGCTGGAAGAAGTACATCATTCTGCTTATGATAGGTAGAACAATAGGTTTTTTGGATTTACTTCTGACATTTTCTATAATTAAAGGTGCCTGGGCAGGGGATATTTCTATATAGTTACAGGCAATATAAAATAGAACAGATATTCACCATTATACCATCGGCAGCACTTGGAATTTTGACTTTTGACTTTTATTTCCATACTGCCTGAATTTTTTTTACCACTAAGGTCAAGATACTCTTGCTATTGGCTTCACATTTATGGAAATCCTTCCCCGCCACACACAAAAATGCCCCATGACAAAAACTGAAAGTTTTTAAATCTTGTTTTATTTGTGTGCACCAATAAATATGGCAGTTCAAGATTTAACTAGATCACACGTTACAGATATAGACTATGATCCTTTACCCAGTTTCATTTTCAAGCATGCAAGTTAGTTAAAAAATGCAAACTTGTAACTATAGGTTGTAATCACCTGCAGAAACCTAGGGAGCAGGATGGCAACAAATGACTTTGCCAACATAAAATAATTGTTACAGTTGCCCATATCCATTTCGCCCGTCAACGTGGCACATACCATTTTAATGACCCCATAATGCAAGGATGGGCAACTTAATAGACTACAAGCAAAACATGAATCAATGGTGTAATGCATTGGCTAAGAAAGCCAAGGCAGTCCTAGGCTATATTAACAGAAGTACTGTCTCCAGCCTGAGAGAAGTAGTACCACCCCGCTGTTTTGCTTTGGTCAGACTTCACCTGGAATAATGTGTCCAGTTCTGGGCACCACAGTTCAAGAAGGATGTTGACATTTGACTCAAAGGTGTTTGGAGGAGAGTGACCAGGGCAGAAGACTGGGAAACCAAATCCTTTGAAGAATGGCTTAGGGAATGGGGTATAATTATAGAAGAAAAGGCTGAGAAGTGTTATAATAGCTATATTAAAATATCTGAGGGAATATCATGTAGAAGTTGGAGTGAGCTTGTTTTCTTTTGCCATAGAGATTAGAACACGAACCACTGGATCCATATTGCAACAAAAGTGATTCTACCTAAGCAATGGAAAGAACTTCATGACCATAAGAAATGTTCAGAAGTGGAACATACTGCCTTGGGGGGTGATGCATTCTTCTTCATTTGAGGTCTTTAAACAGGGGTTTGAGGGATGTTTTAGCTTTCCATTCCTGCATGGCAGAGCATTGGACTAGATGGCCCTTTCTGTCCCTTCTAACTCTGTGACACTGCCAGAAGTTGGGAGCTGAACTGGCTCCCCACAGGACCATTGAAACTCACCCTGATCCTCATTTTTTTTCACTTTCTTATGCCCCACAGGACTTTCAGTTCCAGGAGAACCTTTTAAAAAAAAATAGAAAGCAAACCAGAAGTCAACTTGCAAGTTCACTTCCAGGCTTTAAAAAAAACCTGTCCTGGAGGAAACAGGTCCTAATGGGAATGAAGTCCCCTCAAAACAGTTTTAAAAAAACTCCAAATTGTTTTGTCATTTTTCCTGTTTTATTTTGGTATACTGGGGAGTCTAAACTGGCTTTGGGGCCACATGCAGTCCATGGGATGTCTTTGACCCACTTCTGCCATGTTGCTTCTGGAAACTCAATCTAGTGCTGGTCCAGAGCAATAGTATCCATCAGGATCTCCCAGCTGCATTGTGAGGGAATAAAAATGGGTGGCATTACTGACTAGACCAGTTTTTTTTTTAAATGTAAGTAGAAGAAATGGTTGCCACTATGCACTGGGGAAAGGGTACCAAGTGCCCCAAGAAACATATTGACAACTGCATACACAACAGCTTTCCCCTGAAAAGACAAATGTACAGTTTTTCTAGGTTCAAGGATCTCTTCAAGCTGTACATTACTGCAGTATTATCTTACGCATGTTTACTTGATAACAGGGCTGAATCTCTAGTATGTTTTGCACAGGACTATAACCTTAAATAGCTGGCAGGAAGATTTGGCAAAAGTCAAGAATAACACTACTATGCTAAACATTGTTCTTTATAATACCTCAGGTGGCCCTATGGGATCACATCACGTCATATTAACAAGAGAAGCTAGGCTATTTAAAAAGAGTTCCTTAATTCCAAGTGATAATTTTACACTGAAAAGAAAAACTGTGAAAGTAAAAAGAGCTGTAAAACCAAACAAAATTCCTGGTATCGACAACCACAGTTTAGAATTCCAAAATATTCAGGTCTTAAAAAGGAGATATATTTCATATATAATATGAAACTGGCAAAGTGGTAATCCACCTCTGATTGGAATATGAATCCAGCTAATTTCCCCTGTGTGGTTCAAAGCTGTCAAAGGAAGTCTAATCTTTTATTAGTTTCCCAAGCAGTCACCACCTTCCAGGGAAACTAAATAAGCCTTAAGCATAGCAGTTTTGAAAGTGCCTCCTGCCTTACACGTACAGCTATTCAAAAATAAAATAAATGACCTACTGCCAGGCTGCAAATTTTACGGTCATGTTTATTGCATTTCAGTGTTAGAGGCAAGACCTGCAATTATATTTTTGACAACAGTTGTCACATTTAACCAAGACAGAGGAAAATTCCCTAAAGCACAGCCAAATAAATCACCATACTTGCTGCTGGGTGAATTCCTACATCTATGTCTGAACCTGTTCTGCAAAAAATGAGAGCAGTCTATGATACTTAAATATGTACCTATCAACAAAAGAAGAACAAGGACAGCAGTGAGGAATCTGCCAACTGCTTACTTAATCCTATTCACTACAATAGGATCTATACCCAGCAGAAACACTCTGGCTTTGGACTTCGCATGTAAAGAATACAGTACATTTTCTCATCTTTGATGAACAAGTGTGTCTCTATTGAAAAGTTGTCAGCATGTTTTCTCTCCAGTTAGAATAAAAAGACAAACACTTTTTTTTGTTTTATGGGGGTGTTTTTGCACACACCCCAAAAAAGTATTTTACAAATGTACTTTATAGAAAATACACTATGTTTGTAAATAATACAATTTTCACAAAAATGTCCCCAAATGGGAAAATCAAAAATAAACAAAAACTTTTGTAATCCATCATAGAAGGGAGAAACTTTTGAAATTTGTTCTTACACATGATAATGCAATAAGTAAAGTTCAACAAGCTAACCAAGCTAAAACGGGCAAAAAGACTTTGCTCAGAAAATGGAGTCTTGCTGAAATAACAGAAACCTATATTCTTTAAAAAATCAAAAAAGCAGGAAAAAAACATTATATTGCTAAAAGCATTTAAACAGAGATGGACAAAGTGTGAGTCCCAGGCTTCTACAGGTTCATAAAAAAAGAAAAGAAAAAGAAAAAAAACGAACTAACTTACTTTCTTTCTTTCTTTCTTTCGTTCTTTCTGCCCTCAAATGCTCTCTGGTGGCAATTTCACAAAAATTATAGCCCTGAACCATTTTAGGCTCAGGAAAGGCCTTTGTTAAAAGAGCAAGTAATCAAGAAGTGACTTTTCCAAAAAAAAAAAAAAATTTTTTTTTTAATATTTTCATGGGGGCTATAGTACTCCATGGTTTCTTGAGGAGGCAAGGCAGTCCCTAACTCCCAACAATTGTCCACCCCGATTTAGACCAACACTTCAAAAAAACAAACAAAAAACGACTAAATACATTCACATTCAGGAAACTGATTAGGGAGACAGTTGGGTAACTGGATAACAGTTAAGGTTTCCTAAAGAAGAATAAAGTTGAAGAAAAGTTATACAAATTCTTTACATCTCTCTTTACCGTTTATAAATGCAACCCTATATACAGAAATAATCCAAACTGAAAAGTGGAGTAGAGCAGACATATAGCTTCCATATGACCCTCCACATGTTGATGTACTCAAATTCCACAATTGGTTATTCTGGATATGGCTGTTTGGACCCGCAGTTCAAGATTATATGAAGTATTACAAATTTACCATTCCAAACATAGAACCACTGTTCTTGGACAGATGCAGTAAAGTTTGCTTGTCATTCTGAGGACTAACACTGAGCAAAACAAAAATGTGTGGGTCACCAGTGTTCCAATTAAAAACTCCATGATTCTGCTGAGGACCTTTACACTGTAACCCCAACCCCAGGAAGTAACTCCATGGCATTATCATTGTAAAGCAGACCACCTTTTTGTCTCCTTTAAATTTGCTGTTAGCTGGCTAAAAATAAGATCATTTGAGGACTAGTAGATCCTGTCACCACTTTTCTTTCTTCCTTCCTAATATTAGTGAATGCGAGCACAGTCTCAGTCCAGAAAAAGCTACTGACAATACTGTAGCTCAGTTCTAGACCACAGAAGAGCATGGAAGAACGTTCTGGAGTGAAACTTACAGAATCCCCCAATGGTAATGTTGCTGGAGAGATTCTGGTGATTGTAGTCCCAAAACAACTTTTCCATGTTAAAGATCATGTAACCTGCCTTCAGTTTTGAGCATTCATTGTAATAATCTAGCAAGTTCTCTAGGTTTTGTGTATCTAATTATTTTAGTTCAGCAAGGAGGAACAGCAGCACAACATAGGAAAGGTAAGCCATTCTTGGTCTTCATTATACATTCCTCTAAAGCACAGGTGAGACTAATGTGGACTTCCCACTGTTCTCGGACTGCACATCCCAGCAACCCTAGCCAGCACAGTCAATAGTGAAGAACTGTGGGGATTGTAGTCTGGAAAGGCTATGTGATTTCCAGCCCCAGCTTCAAAGATTCTACTCAAGAAGAAGAATTTTCAACACAAGAAATGTGTTTGTGTAACTTTTTTAACTAGCTTTGAAAGTGGAAGGCTTCAGAGCAAAAAAATTGGCCATTAATTTGGTAATCATTAACTGTAATACATTCCCTCCTCTGTGTCCTTTTTACCTAATCCCTTTTATCCTCATCTTTCAAGATAGGGTCTACTGAGTAACCTGGAAAGTGTAAATCATATATTGTTACTGTTCCCAGCGCTGGAAAATTGGAATTTGATGGAGTCTGACATAGCTATTTGCTAAAGGCCCTTCTTTCCTATAAAGCCTATAATACCATGAACTCAGAACCCCTGGAGAAAGAAGACGGGTGTTTCCTGGGAAGTGAATATTTCTCTCCTCCTAAAGATTCTCACTTGCTTCTTAATGTGATCACAGAGACATGTGCATGTAATACAGAAGGAGATCAGTGTGATTTGTGAATCTTTCCAGATTTGTTGAAATACTTCGTTACACAAAATGTCCTCACTGGCTTTGAAGATGTCACCCCCAGAATTCTGGGCATTACAGCCAAGACTTGACTCTGCCTAGACAGCATCTTTGCAGTGGCAGCTGGTGGCTCCCACATGAATGGGGTAGTGAATCTTCTGTGCGTTTTAGATTGAATTTTAAAAGGACTTAAAAAGATTGGATTTAAACCTGAAGGAGATTCACAGTGTCACTGACATGGGAGCCTCTAGCTGTCATTCATTTTTTAGTTAAATCGCTTTATCATACGGTGCATAAGGAAAAAGGGGGAATTAAATATGGAAATCAGTTCTCTTTGACTTATATATTTCAGTCAAATGCAGTATATAGTACTGAAAGTGCAGTGGTCCCAGGGTAGGAGGGGTCCTCCCCGAACTACTGTGGGGTGGTCCCCTCTCATATCATAATCAGAGCTGTCACCTTATTAACTGGCTCTGCTCCTGTGTCTTTACAGCAGGCTATTAAGTAGGTGAAGTTTCCATTTTTCCATTGTGCCATCAAAAGGCACAGGAGCAAGAATAGTAAAAAAAAAACCTTAGCTCTATTACATATGAACTTAGCTGCAAATATACCAACATGAGCTAAGAGTACTATTGCTGTGCTGTATTCTACCCAAAATAGACACTTCCCATAAATAATATGTTACTACTAGGATCTAAGACTAAGCACATTTTAAATGAATCTCAGTAACTGTAATAGGTTAAGCTTTTCTTATTTGTTTAAATTATCTTATATTCAACATAAATATAAAAATTTAATATCGTTATAGAAGTAATAGGATTCAGCTTCAGAGTTTTTGGCCTCAAAGTCCATGACAGTACACTTATTAAACATTTTGGGAAACCAGCATTACCTCTAACCTAACTGGTAGAAATGCCTTCTGCATAATGGTACAGGAACAAAATCTTCACTGAACTACTTAACCAGGCAGTGTAATCCTAACTCCAAGCCTTCAGGGTGTTAAAGAATAGAAACAATCATGTTCTGCCAGCAGAAATGTACTTCTGCTAGCAGAACCCTCTACTGCCAGTTCATCTTGCAGATATACTGACAAAGCAATCCGCTAATAAAATGGTTCTGTTGGCTAAGATCCCACAGCAGAAAAGCCAAAAACGTGGCCAAGGAGACCTAGAATGAGGAGGAGATGAATTATCAAACCACCTCCAACTCAGGGAAACACCTCCAATGCTGGCATGAAGTTAAGTGAAGGTGAGGACAATTCCAGGTAATTTCCAATGTTTCTAGGCTTGGAAGAGTTTGGATTCAGCACAGTGCCAGGTGGCCTGCTGTCTGCTTGGCTGTCCCCTGTAGCCATACCGTCTAGTTAAGATTGCATTTCCAGCCTCCAACCCAATCCAGATTTATGAGGGAATGGTTATAAACATAACCACACATTTGGTAAAAAAGAAGCAAACGAATATAGTATTACTATATCAGACTAGAATTACAAACTGATTCATAAGCACAAAAGGCATTAGAACGACAGACACACTTCATTTGCCTTCATTCTAGAGATGTTAGACCCAGGGATTTGATCTACCAGCTGTGTTGCACTTCAGTTCTGAGAAACCTCAGATGTCACTGGATTCTGGGAACTGAAGTCCAAACTCTGGAGACCAATGGTTGAGAACCACTATGTTACACAGTCAACACCATCCCTGCAGTCATTTTCAACAGGAAAGAATTACGTCAAAGTCTTAAGGATGAAGGGATTCATAACAAATGAAGGTTAAACAAGTTTTTAAAGGCCTTAATTCTGAATGCCCTGATATCATAAACTCACAAGGTTGCAAGTCAAGGAAGGCTATAAAAATAAAACATTTTTGTGGCAAGTCCTGGTTTCTGAACTTTAAGAAGGATAGAGACCAGGGGTGGGAATCATGCAACCCTCTATATGTTGTTGAACTGCAATTCCCAAAAGGCTCTAGAGAACAGCAACAGTAAATGATAAAGGAAATAGGTTTTATAAAGTAAGGTTGAAGGAAGTGGGCATGTTTTGCATGTAAAAGTCACAGCACTCCAATACATGAAGGGATATTACAAAGAAGAGAACAAAGATCAGTTTGCTACACTTGAGGGCAGGATTAATCTAATGGCCATCAAGATGACAGATTTCATTTGAATATTAAGAGAAACATCTTAATAGTAAGAGAAGTTCATGAAAGAACAAATCATCTGGATGGATTTTTAAGCAGAAGGAAGCTATATACTAGGAATAATCCAACTCTGGATTTTGCTAGTTAAACAGGAGGCCAGGCTAGACTAGATAACTAAATCAGTCCTTCCCAATGTGGCATACTTCAGAGGTTTGGGGCCTCAGCTCCCACGGACCCTCACTTTTGGTCCTGTTAACTAGGACTGATGAGAGTCCAAAATATCTAGAGGGCAACAGGTTGTAGAGGCCTGGCCTACAAGGTTATCTTCTGCCCTACAACATTCACTCTAAAATGTAGTATGCAATGCTGCTTTCAGCCACACAGATACTAATGCAATCTGATACACATTTTAAAAGCACAGAAGTCACATAATGCATGCAGAGGGAATAAAGCTTTTTGCACATTCTGAGCCACTCATAGGAGCCAGATGCCTGCATAAGCCAATACGCTTCAAGCTAATACATACGTCAGTTCTAATTAGCTTTAACCACACATAATTTTATTTAGGTCTCATTATGAAACATAAACCAAAAATCTTGTACTAACTGTGGCAGTTGACATATTAATATTACCTGCCTTTAATTATTACATTTGTACTTTCAAATCATAAACAAATGATTTCAAAGCCAAAATGCATTTCTAGGCCACAGAAACTCATTTGCTTTGGACCCAGATTCCAAGCATTTTTATTTTAATAACATTGTGCACCTATAAGGATATTTTAGGCAATCCCATACAGCTGCAGTGCTGATAACGTTTAAGTAATATGTCTCATTGAATTCAGTGGCACTTACTCTTAAGCAAACTTATTTACAACTAAGATGCCAACCTGCTTCCACACATCAAGTTGTATGAGTTTAAACCTTACACAATTCTGTGAAAACAAAATGTCCTTTTGCCCACTTTAAGATAATGCAGTATCACTTTTTTAGTGATATGGAAAGAAATCTTGTTGTAGAATTATAGAGAATGATTTTCCGTGCATTTGACATATGTATATCTGAATCCTCTTAAAACACATATTGGTTTTGTCTAGTACAAGTGCAATAACTTCAAATATTTGATGCCTCTCTTCCATCACTGCAAGGAAAAGATGTAAATTTTGTCGATGTATAATTCATTACTGCTTGTAACTGAACATGCACACTTGCCAACCTATGCCTTTAATTTCACTCTCCAGAGGAAAGAACATTAATCTTCTCTATGCTTAATCCTGAAATGTACCAGATACAGATTACTAATCCTCCAGTAATAAACTGCACAATCTAGAAATGCAATCATTAAATAAACGAACTGGGTATTTGTATATTGTACCAAATTGGTTAACATCTAAATATCCAAAAGGCACAGATTCTGTTTGATCTTGGAAGCTAAGCAGGGTCAGGTCTGGTTAGTACTTGTATGGGAAACTGCCAAGGAATAGTAGGTGCTGTAGGTTATATTTCAAAGCAAGGCAATGGCAAGTCAGCTCTGAGTATGGCCCATTTAAGAAAACTATGACATTATGAAGTCATTATAAGTCAACAGGCAACTTGAATGTACACATACAACTTTCTCAAGGTTATCAGATCCTTAAAAATATGGAAAACCTATGAGGCTAACAAAATTAATACCACTTATAGGTCAAGATGATAAAAACCTGAACAGTTTTCCTAATAAACGGGTGAAATTTCTGACTCTTCAAACTAATACTTTATGCCTGCCAAAAGTATCTTAATATTGTGACCTTCCCATTTAAAAGACATGAAAATTGTCAATACCATGTAATAATATTTAGAATTCTCATATCTATATAAGCAATCTGATTTGCTGAAAATCTTCTTCTTAGCTCCACTTATGAGTCTGAGTCCAAGAAAAGCAGGGGAAGAGGTGAACATGGGGACAACTAAGCATTCAGCTTCATCTCATGCATGAGCACTTGGAAGTAGATCCTACTAATGGAACAGAAGCCCAAAATAACCCTAAAAAAAACTTACTTGTGCAGCATAATGCACAAGTGGTATCCTTTTTAAATCAGGTCACATGGCATTGTCAGCACAAGCTGCTAGAAGTAAAATGGTTTGCTAGTGAAAAAGGGCTCAAGTTCCCCTACAAAAGTATTCTTTTTGCATTTCTTAAAACTCTTCTGGCAGTGAGATTAAGAGCATCTTGCTCTGGAATTCTTAAAGTTCCAATATTTGTGATAAATTTCAGCAAAATCTGATGTAGATGAGTAAAAAAACTTTTATGTTTGAAAAATGTACACACATACGAACATGGAAAAAAATTCATAGAGAAATGTGTCCATTAATTAAAAGTATACAAATATGCATTTTAAAAAAGCGTTCCATCAATGTGATAGGACAAGAATGCCCATAGGATTCTGAGAAATGCAATGAAATCACACTCACAAGTTTTCACATCCCCTGCCTGCCTGCCTGCCTGCCTGCCTGCCTGCCTGCCTCCTTCCTTCCTTCCTTCCTTCCTTCCTTCCTTCCTTCCTTCCTTCCTTCCTTCCTTCAGACAGATGCACATACACTCTACAGGTATGACTAAACAGAACTTCTGCACTGGTTTTGCTGTTGCACCAGTGAGGATAGAGCCACTTAATATGTTCTCTGTTTTTCATCTCTGATGAGAGAAAAGCAATGCCAATTTGCTTGTACTCAGTCAGGGAAATGTTGCCATTGTAAAGAATTTCTTCTCAACCATTTCGGTCCAAGAGGCAGAAGAACATTACCATAACCCACAGAATTTCCCCTAAAATGTCTGGAAGTATTTCTGGATCTTTTGGAAGTGATGTTAACTCTTTCCAGCTGACGTGCCAACAAAAAATGAATGTGAATATATTTTGGGAAATGAAACATACAACTTATTTGGTCTGGTGATTAACGATTGATTTTGCTGAAACTTCAGCTTGAAAGCACCAGGATGATTTGTGGTATCAGTTCACCATGTGAGGGCAGATACCCAGAAAGGCAGGCATCTTATTAGTGACACAAAGGCTGGTATCCTATTAATGATAACCTGCCTTTAACAAGATAACACTAGCATATGTCTTCTTCTGCGCATTCTGAAAAGAGGAATTCACTATTTTCCTCCTGCAAAGACCCTCAACTACTGCAATACACATCCATATCATGCCAGTGATCCCTACACTTAATGGTCAGTGCAAGGGGAGAAGGCATGGGAGAAGCAGCTGGCTATGTGCTTGTAACCAGGCACACAACGATGAAGGCATCCTTCAGGGCCTCCTGGGGGTCCTTGAAAAGTCTTGGAAAATGAAAGTGTCATTATACATTTGTCTATAAGCATACAGCCGGATGTTTCACCTCACCGGTGCTCTCCTCCTGCTACTTAATGGCCATGGAAGCAAAATGAGTCCTACGGATGGGGAGATGGGCATAGTTTTGCTAGGGTAGAATTTTATGCTATTTCTCTGCATCCAGAATCCTGACCACTGTGAGCATTCTCTGTTTTGGTCCATTTATTGACTGGCTAGCTGGAAATATTTGCTAGGAGCACCTTTTGCCCACAGTACCATTTGTGCATGTGTGTGTGTGTGTACGTGAGAGAGAGAGAGAGAGAGAGAGAGGGAGGGAGCAGAGCTGGTCTTAGTCACGCATGCTCTTGTCACATCCAGATAAGACTACTTTAATGTGCTCTGGTTTGGAGGCCTCTTGAAAGTCTGACAGCTTCAACTGGTTTCAAATACAATTACCAGAATCCGTTGGTCAGACCAAAATGCAACAATCTGTACAAATTTCAGTTTATTGCCAGTTTATTTCTAGGCCTAACATAAGGTGCTAGCTTTGGCTTTTCTTCAGGGACTAGTATATCTCAAGGCCTTTAAGTGGCTGAATCACAAGTTATTAAAAAGGTTCTACTAGAAAATCTTTAATCAGAAATTTGAAAAAGGAGAACACTTGCTGTGTCTATTAATTGGCTCACATAATGTTAGAATGATTGTGATATCACCACATTTTGTCATTGGACAATGTTGATTCTCATTGTCACTATCAGTGCCTTTTCAGTTTAATATCCTTTTGGCTTCACTATCTATAAGCCTACCACAACCAGGTTGGTAAACAGATGGAAAAATGGAGTCCTGGAAATTCTGGATTATGCTTCATGCATTTCATGGTCAGGATGATAGGCCACAAAAACTAACATTATAAGAATGTTGTTTTTAAGGGTTTCAGGATGTCCTTAAGAAATTCATGTAGATGAGGTCCCCCCCCAACCTGGTACCTTCCATAGATTTCACACTTCTGCACCAAAATCCCACAGCCATGATTAACTGTGGATTTTAAGTATTGTAGTCCCTAACGTTTGGAAGGTACAAAGGTGAAGAAAGTTAATCTAGACTTTAAAAAGCTTTCCTTCTGATGTTAAAACATATATATAGAATCACAGAGTTCTCTTTCCTATTTGCAAGCACATAGTATACAATAATTTGTATAAACAAGTAATGGCATTCAGCAACCAGTATGAAAGGATGGTTTTAGTCTGCTGCTTTCAAAAAGAATTGGAAAGCAGGATTGTTAATACAATGAAATAATATAGTATATATATATTTCTAAGGAAGTGTCAGCACAAAAAAGTTGCCTAAGGAGAACACATCATCGATAAAAAAGTTAGTTTCCTCATCTCTAAGACTGATTCCAAGTGTAAGTCTGATTCAGATATAGTGAAGATTTAAGGTTTATTTTAATACCAACTTGCCGCCACAAGTTTCAAACATATACACTACACCCCCCCTTCAGGCACAATGGTTAGATTTAGATTTTCCCATTAAGTCCTTAAAATTAATGTTAGCTTCCTATTACATTCAAATACAGGCAACTCTGGGTTTTATTACACGAAGCAGGTAAATTGCACTAACAGCAGGAGAGTAGTGTCTTTAGCTGAGGCTTATCATATTACCTCATTCCTCTTCTGTTGTTCTCTTGATGGGAGACAATTTGAAAAGTGTCTCTTTTACAAAAGAGGCTTCTAACAGATTTATCTGTTAATAATCTTGTTTGTAAAACAAATGCTTTCCAAATGATCTACAATGGGAGTGTGATACTGGCTTGTTCAAATATGCTTACAACAAACCACAGTTTCCTTTATTTGGATGCAATGGAAACCTTGATTAAATTTCCCCAAGCTGCCTGAAAAATGGCGGTGGTGGGGAAATGCCAGTTCAAGAGCCATTGTGGCATGCCCTTCTGCTGTAAAATCATCATTTTCCATTACATCTGAACCTAAGCATACCATTTATTTCACCTCAGAAGGACTGGATGCCCACCCTCATGAGGATTATGCTGCTTCAAACAAAAGATGGGATAAGCAGTTCAGGCAGCACAGTCTGACTAAGTAATTGTTGCATGAAAAAAAGTTTGGAATTTTTGAAATGTCTCTGTTTTAGGTACTTACATCTTTCTACATTTTAATCTACTGTTCTCACTTAAGCAATTCAGCACCAGGGAAGCTGACATTTAACAAGTCCTTATCCTCCCCCCCATCCGGCAAAATCACAACTTATTGGCTCTTGTTAGATTTGTTTGTTTTTGGTTACATGGAAGTTAATTTTCTAAGCATAGTTGCTACTATTAAATCTGGATCTCACATTTTTAGGCAACAGTGAACAAATAATTTTGATGAAGAGGTCTTCCATATGGTCTCTAGTTCATTGCTGTGGTTACAGTTTTTGCTGTTTTGGCTATCTACCATCTCCACAGGCCAGCATTTACAATCTTATGGGTGGTCTCCTATTTCCACTAAAGTTCCAGTTGTTCAGGTGGACCAAACCAAGGCAGAGTTAAACTGGGTAAGCATCATTAACTTCAAAGCAGCTGCATGCACACAGGAGTAAGGTCTCTCTTTTTTATTTACATGCAATTTACTTGTATACCTCTTTTGTCTCCATGAAATCATACAAAGGCCATGGGATGGGTGAGAAGCACAAAACTCCAAACCTTTACTGTCTTTCTATAGGTGAATTAATTCCAGACGATGAACTGCTTAAAGTTTAACCCATAACAAAGTCAACTGTTTCCATCTGAAATGCCAGATATTCATGTGGAACAAACCCCACACCCTGAAATTTTGTTGTATTATTAAAATTACTCCTCCACTTTGCAGACAGAATCATGAGGGTTTCTGCCAGACAACATAAAAAAAATGATAGCTGTAAAGAATCTGGCTCACAGTTTAATACAAAAGTGAAGAACACATCTGGAGAGACACCATATGGATTTTTTGGTTCAAAAAAACCCAAAACAACTCCAGCTCAATTCTATATGTATGTTTATTCAGAAGCAAAATTCATTAATGTCAATGCAACTTATTTCTGTGTATATTTGCTTAGCATTTTGCAACTTGATTTAATAGAGGTTATTAAATCAATCAGGAACAATTCAAGTGATCAGATTACTGCACTCAGCATGTATTTGGTAGATAGGAACTGCCAGCAGAGGTCACCATTGCTTTAAATGGCTTGATAGACTTTAAAA
The DNA here is from genome assembly GCA_948472985.1 of Iguana delicatissima. Classification (NCBI taxonomy): domain Eukaryota; kingdom Metazoa; phylum Chordata; class Lepidosauria; order Squamata; family Iguanidae; genus Iguana; species Iguana delicatissima. The sequence continues at coordinate 260,319 of CAOKZL010001836.1, forward strand.
AAAAACAAAAAAACACAACAGAAAAACTGAAAGTGATGGTCTGGGACTCTGAGAGAGAGGCTACATCTCCACCTCCGCAGACTTGACCACTGATATGACAGAATACATTTTGACGTGATCTGCTCAAAGACATTTGTGCAACATTTTGTTTCACAGTTACAACATAATCATAACAGTTGTGGAGAGAAGGACTTAAATGTGTTAGTGCTGGTAAGACAGTGCATCTCATCCTTTAAATTGAGAATAGTGAAAATTTACAGGAATTTTGAAAGAAACATTTCTTCCTTTGAAAGCCATGCAACTAACATTAAATTTTAATGTGTATTGACTGATTACAAACTAACATCCAAGTAGTTTCCACCCCATTAATTAGAGACTTTGTATTTATACCGGCCTAATCCATCCCTTCATGTTGTTCTGTACAATAACAGGCATCATTCAGATAGAAACAGGCTGGGTTTTCTGAATCTGAACTCTGTCTGACAATTCAAACATTAAATACTGATTGTTCTAAGTTAGGACAGACACTTGCAGTCATAAAAGAACTTTTATGGGGCAAACAAAAATCCTTGAGTTCCCTGTAATCTTTTAAATGAATCTGAAAACAATTCACCTAGAAGCAGCAGCAGGTGAATGCTGTTGAGCAAAGCTGTGAACTCTGAGCTGACCTAGTGCTTGGAGAGAGTAATGAGCAACCGTCATCATGACTTTTACCATGAAACAGATTCTGTCCCTTTAGGGCGAGTTCCCTGCATTTCTCAAGTTGTTTTATCCCAATTCCACATACTGCTTTGTAAGTGACTATGTTTTTAAGCAACGTGTCCAGATGTTCCTCAGAATGTTAAGCAGTGATTCAGAAACTTGACATTAAGGTCCCAATCCTCCTTGCCTAGGCATGTGTCCCATCTATTGTAACTGGCCCTTGGTCCTTATTCTTCCTGGCACGATCTATCAGATAACACTTCCATGGGCCTGATTCTCATTTTACTACAGTACAGTATAGGTCTGCACAATGATATAGAAATGTCAGTACAGTTTAATCATTTAATTATGAAACTGTTGATAAAACAACTCTATACAGAAGATATCACTGGAACCAGGTGACTTTGTTATCAGTGTAACTGAAGGTGTCACGAGGATTTTGAGAAATAATCTCTTAAAAATAAGCAAACAGGACCTCAAAGTTTAGTTACTTCATAGGCTGACAGATGAAACTACATTACAGTGATGCGCATCTGAAAACCTACACTGAGCCCTAGTTTATACCACAAAAGGTTTTTGCTCTGATGCCTGCAAACCTCCCAAGCTGCAACAATTTGGAAAAAACATAACAAGCAAAGCACACTCTTATCTACACATTCGTTTCTTCTTCCAAAGTTCCTGAAAAAATATGGGAAAGCTTGGAAGTTGAGTGGTGGAAGAAACAAGTTCATAAACGTTCAACAAACTGCAAAAGCAAAACAACTCTTCTCATTCCGCCAACTCTTTCCTCTACTGTCTGTGCTTCCCTTTTTTAAAAAAATACAGCTTAATCACGAAACATAAATCAATGAATACCATCCGTTTCCATCCTGTCCCTGTTAGACAGACAGTGAGGAGTTCATAGCTTAAGGGATGGGGGGAATCAGCACTTCAGAAATGCGATCTTACTGGTGTCTTAAAAAAAGTGTAAAGGGGTGGGGAAGAGCTACACAATCCTGCTCTGATTTACAGCAGAAGCTCACACTTATGCGTATAGTTTCACAGCAACTGTATAAATATGGGCAACTCACGCACTTTATTTTTGAAAAATGACCGATGCACTTGGGAAACGGTGTGCAACCAATTTACAGTCCAGACGCTCCCCCGGGGCTATTCACAGAGGTGGCGGGACTTCTGCTTCCTCCATCAAGGGATCTTACACCCAAAGCGGAGGGTGCAATTTCCCAGAGGGAGAGACTTGGGCTTGGAGCTTCCTAGTGCCCCGAGGACTGGGCGCAGAGAGGAAACGCTGCCGCTCCCTGCTCCACGCAGGGCAAAGCGGCCCCTCGTGGGCACGCCAAGTTCTCCCCGGCGCGCGCCCCGTCCACGGGTCCGCCGCTCGGCCGCCTGGCTCGCACTCACCTCCGGTGGGCAGGTGGAGAGAGACCCCCTAGGAGCTGCTACCGCCGGAGGCGCCGCCGCCGCCGCCCAGCAGCCCGCCGCGAGTCCTCGAGCGCCTCGCCCCGTGGCCGCCTTCCCGACGCACGCGAGCCATTCACTTCGCGCGCGCGCCGCAGCCTCATTCACCCCTCCGCGCCCACGGAGCTGCACGGGCGGACCGGGCGGACGGGCGGACGGACTGACTCACCCAGCGAAAGAGACTCTCGCGGCGCGCTCCGCCTGGGTCCTAGCGCCATAAAACGCGCTCCCGGGGAGCTGCAGAGACTCGCACGGGAAGTCCCCCGAGGGGCACTGGCTGGCTGGCTGGCTGGCTGGCTGGCGGGCGGGCGGTGGAGGAACGCGCGCGGGAAAGGCAGCGAAAGCGAGCCGGCCCGTCGCCGTCTTGCGCCTCCGCCCGCGGACTCCCCGAGGCACGCGCCCAGCTCCCGTCTCCGGCGAGGGATTAAGGGGAAGGCGGGCAAAGGCGCCTCCAGGGCTTTCCCGGCGTCCGATCGGAGGGGGCTGGGCGTCGCGCGCGCGATTACCTCCCCCCGCAAGAACCACCCACCGCACGCATCATGCACGAGTGGGGAGCAAGCAGGCGGGTCTTTGTTTACTGGCACTGAACTCCGGACTGTCCAACTATGGCTATTTCCGCACTAGATTATTTTAGTGCTATTATTCCACGGTCAGCCTCCTCTGGGATCCCGGGGTTTGCAGTTTAGGGAGGGGCATTTAGAATTCTCAGCCAGAGAGCTCCTTGGTCTCAGTAAACTACAAAACCCAGAATTTCACAGGACTTTGAAAGTGGAATAATAGCATTATAACAGTGTTGTGCGGAAAGGCCCGCAAGCTCCCCTTCTGCCTCCTATGCAGGAACTAAACGATTAGTCTGGTGTGGAAATGGCCTATTTATTTATCAGGATGGGTATATTTAAATTCATGTGCGAAGACACTGGCCATTTCTGCACTGGGCTGTTATAGTGCTATTATTCCACTTTCAACCTCCTATGGAATCCTGGGGCTTGCAGTTTAGAGAGGGGCCTCAAATGCCCCTCCCTAAACTGCAAACCCCAAGATTCCATAGGAGGTTGAAAGTGGAATAATAGCACTATAAGAGCCTAGTGTGGAAATGGCCACTGTTAACCTCTTCAATAATTTTGGGCAATTCGTTTTGGTGACCTTCAACAAAATTGAAAACAGAGCCTGAAGAATTAGGTGGCAGTCCCCTGATAAGCGGGTTACAAACAAAAATCCAAGCCCTGGTCTACTTTGGGGTTTGCTTGAGGAGTGAACTGGGGTTGTAGGTAGGGAAAAGAGAAAATGCAGATATGGCATGTTCATTGGAGGCTAGGATTGCCAGAGTAAAACTGGAAAGGGCTCATGTACCTTTAATGGTTGTGTAGAAAGGACCTAGAGAGCCAGCCTGGTCTGAATGTTGGACTATGACACTGGAGACCAAGGTTCAGTTCCCCACTCAGCCATGCAAACTCACTGAGTGACTTTGGGCACATCAAACTCTCAACCCCAGAAAACCCCTTGATACATTCACTTTAGGGTTGCCATAAGTCAGAAAGGAATTACAAGCACACACCAACAAGAGGGGACCTAAATACCCTAGAAGCATCAGATCCCGACTGATCTTGGATCAGACTGATCTAAGCAGGGTCAGCCTTGGTTAGTACCTAGATGGGAGACCATCAATGAGTGTCAGGTCCTGTGGGTTACATTTCAGATGAAAGGAACTGGCAAAACCACCTCTGAGTATTCCTTGCCTAAGAAAATCCTATGAAATTCACGGGGTTGCCATAGTTGACAGGAAGACTTAGAGGTACATAACACACACAGAAGAAGGAATTTCAGTAGGTGCTGCATGGCATGCAACCAGATAACAAGCAACGTCTGCTGAAATCTGCTCTTCAACAGAACCTTTAAAGGTACAGGAACTATCTCCAGTTTACATTCTTGGAACCCTAGTTATGAGGACCAAGCTGTCTCATCCCCTGAGGCCAGAGGAGAAGCACTGCTATCTCTGACAGCTCCGCTTGTTTGCTCCTTGTCTTGCTTTTCTTCTCCTGTGCCTTGCCCTTGCCTTGTGCTCGTGGCACTGCCACTTGCCTATTGCTCTACCTATCCTCAGTGTAAAGCAGTACTCAGGCACTGTTTTTTGCAGGATAAACAAGGAGCCTGGGAAGTGAGATAAAGAGGAGAAGGGGAGCAGAACCCACGTAGTAGCATGATGAGGGGAAAGGGGAGTGAGAGAGGGAAGGCAGCTGCAAGAAGAGGGATGTGAAATACCTGTGGAAGGCACCCTCCAGTGGCAGGATAGGAGCTGTGCAGCTCCTGCTCCTGCCACTCATAAGGTTGCTAGAGAGAAAAGAGCACTAGGAGTTGCTAACTATACTGCTTCCTTTTCCCAAAGGGTCACTGTCTGTCCTCCTTTCTCTTTCTCCCATCCCATATCCTCTGCTTCCATATTCATCTACTTTCTTTCTTGCCCACCAACCACACTTTCTACCATCACTTTCTTTCTTTCCTCTAGGTTCACTTCACACTTCTCACTTTCCTTCCTCCCGGCTCACTGGTTGAGTGTTATCTTACCTGTCTACTGCCGCTGCCGCCGCTTCCCTCTCTGTCCCCCATCTCACCTGCCTCCAATGTAAGAGTAGGTAGGTGGGAAGCCAGACTCGAAGGCAAGGGAGGGAGGCAACATGCATGTACACTGGGAGAATGGCAGGGTGAAAGAGGAAGGGAAATGGAGGAAAGTGGCAATAATGGGTTTATTGGTATAGCACAGTTTTCAGTTCTGCTTATAATGGCAGGAGATCCTGGACTGCCACTGTCAGCAAATCAGTTGAGGATTGTTCATTGATTGAATGCTGAATGAGATGATCAAGCAAACTGCAGATTAAGAAATGCAAAAGGCTGAAGTGTCAACAGTTATAGTAAATATTGTTACTTTTGGAATGCAGGAATTCTATACTGTGCAGCCAATGTAACGGTAACAAGCTCATTAAAAGAAAGCTGGGACATGATATTAATTTGTAAATGTCAAATTAATTTTTCACAAGTTGCTAATCACAATTAGCAGACCAAGATACACGGATTCTAAATTCAAACATTCTAAATGCTATGTTGGACTAAATGGACCTTTGCCTTGATCCAGTATGGTTCTCCTTCTTCTGTTCTTCTGTTCAACTTCCAAAATATTGAAAAAGAAATTCAATCCACTTTGCATCAGAGAAAGCAAAGAACTCTGTGAAAGTTATGTCAGGGCAAGCCAATTACATCATAGCATACCTACTACCTGTCAATAACATGGGAGTATATACAAACCATGGCAAATTGCATAATTCATCAATAACAAGGCAATAAATCATTCCTTCACAGTGGAAATGGGGGTGTGCAAATACAGAGCTAGCAACAAAAGTGTAAAAGGTCTTTGAAAAGTATTCATGCCTGGCCTGGCCATTACTTTTAGGCTTAGTGCAGCAGGCACACAATACACCTTTCTGTAGAGCTTAATGGGTGTCCCTTAGATCTTACCTAAATATACCTATCCTAAACATACAGGGAGAAGGAGCACCTCTTCCCATATGGCTGTCCAAGGACTGCAGGCTGCTGGCGGGGCAGAGGGGAAGCTCCTATGTGTCCCACTGATGAGGTCAATACATTGTGTGAGGATGCTGGAGAAGGCCTTCTTAACTGTGGCACTCCACTTGTGGGATGGCAATGGAAGCATGATTGATGCCAAGTCTGGCTCCATCTAGGTGCCCAGTAAAGGCACGGCTGTGTTTAAAAGCCTTTGGGGACTGAGTGATTCACTCTAAAAGGTTTTAAACTGTTTTAGCCTGTTAAACCTGTTTTAACTTGTTAACATTTTTAGAGTCCTCTTTCCACATTTGCTAGTTTGACTTTCATGAATTTGGTTATTCATGAGGTGTGTGTGTGCCTTCTCCCCCTTTCTCCTCCTCCCATTCCTTTGCGTTTGCCAGGTATGGAGAAGGAAGACAAATGTGCCTGGGCAAAAGGCAAGGGAATGGGGGCAGGCACATGTGTGCACCTTCCTTCTCCTCCCCAGAGCTCTTCCTCCCTTGCCCTTGCCTTTGGCCTCAGCACTGAGAAGGAAGGCTCACATGCCAAGGCAAAAGGCAAGGGAATGGAAGCCTGCAGAAGAGAATGGGATTGGGATCATGGGAGGAGTTATTTGCGTTTTTTTCCCACTGTCACAAGGGTTCTGTGCCCTGAATCATCACAAAAGTGGAGTGGCCATTGTAATATCTTTTAAATCTATTTTAGTTGCTTGTATAGTTTTAAAGGTATTTTAATCTGCTTATATTGATCTTATTTGTATACTGCCCCAAGATCTCATTGTATGGGATAAGATAAGATGAAGACATGATTGCCAATGAAAATAATTTCCAGTAAGGATGTACTGTCCTATTGTTGCATAATGACTATGCATACAAATGCTTCCAATAAAGTGCAATACTGGTTGGTTAATTAATTGCTTCTTACATTCATAGCCTGCCTTTCCTCCAAGGATGTCAAGGTGGCATAATCTAGTCTACTGAGTCTAGTGAGGTAATAGTCTAGTGATGTAAGCTAGGCTGGGGGAAAAAAAGTTAGGCTGGGAGAGGAAAGAGTGGTTCAAAGTCGCTCAGTGAGTTCCACGGCCAAGCCTCCATCTTCATCCAACAGCCTAACCCGTATACTGTGCTAGTTTCCCCGTTAAATTGATAACTACATGTGGAGTTAAATCCAGATGATATTGTAGCGACATGGAGGCTGAAATCCAAGACATTTTTGTGTGCCTACTATGTTTACTTCACAGATTTGGTTATTCCCTCTCAGATCACAGCTGCAAAATATTCTCAAATTTTTAGGCCAAAATTGAGTAACTAATCTGAACTTAAATATACATATTGAATCAATAGACATTACATATGTTTTGACCTACCATATTCACATTGATTCAGCTGGATTTATATGTCTATCATACAGAAATAAAGGAACAATTGTAAAATGCTATAGAAATTATAAATAACACAAATAGTGAGAAGTGACAACAGTGAGCTGCTGTGGATGAAAGGCATGTAAACAGGAAAACAAAAATATTGGAAAATTCTGATCCAGAACCAGATAAAATGGAGACCTTTACTTCTTACTTTAGAATAGGAATCATGGACAAAACCAAGCCGTAATTTCTTGGGACCTACTATAAATTTGTCCCCACGTAGGCACTACAATCCCTCATCCCATATATAGAGTGCCATGAGGCATGGAAAAGTTTGTTTTAATTCTGAAATAAATGTTATAATGTCCTACATTTCTGTAAAACACCCTCTTTTATAACTTTTGTTTAATAACACAGCCTGAGAGTGCTTACATGTTTGCTAACTATTTGGTAGCTTTTGGGTCCATAATGAAGGAATTATGCTCTCAATTTTTAAAAAGTTAATGGACCAATGTGGCTGTAAACATTATATCAATTAACTTTAAACTGTATTTCTTGTCCTTCTCATTCCAAAATAATTAATCCTGCCAGTCAATTTATCTTGCAAGTCCACATGCAACAGAGAAAGATGCTAGACAGCACAACCATTTTAGGCTCGTTGTACTGTGCCGGCAGTTTTTGATTAGTGCTAACTTGCTCAAACTTCTTTCATCTTTTTTTCACAGTCACCAGTTCTGTGTAAAAAGTTCATAGAGTTATATATAGAGTTATATAGAGTTATAACATAGAGTTATACTTCACTGAGAATTATTTGTAGTTGCAGATATTTCTTGTAAATACAGATTAATATAAGTTCAAGTAACTCATATTCATTTCCTGAAATAGACTTAGTACAATAACTCACAAGGAAAAGGTACAAAAAGATCTGTAGGAAACTTTTGAAGTAGCCATTTTGAAGCCTTTCCAGTTCCCCAAGCTCTGGTGTCATATATTTTAAGGCAGTGGTTCTCAACCTGTGGGTCCCCAGATGTTCATGGACTTCAGCTCCCAGAAGCCCCAGCCACTATGGTCAATGCTCAGGGCTTCTGGGAGCTGAAGTCCAAAAACATCTGGGGACCCACAGGTTGAGAACCACTGTTTTAAGGGTAAAGGAGATGTAAAGCAAACATTTTGCTTTGGTGTTCTGGTGCATGAATAACATTGTTTAAAGCTGCATTGAAATGGTGACTGTGAGTGAAATAGATGTACATTCAGAGGCTGGAATATCCTACCAAAAGCATCAGCACTGCTCCCACTATCTTATGCTATTTTCTTTACTCTTTCTTCCCATCTACACATTCAGAAATCTTGTGCAGTTCTAGTGCACTTCCTATGCACAAAGAATTCTTGATCTGATAGACCATGTCAGAGGAAACAAAATATTTGTGTCTGATTGCACGTTGTCCTAATTTAACTAAACAACCATACTAGTTCTGTTTGAGATTTGAGGAGGACCAGGAAATGTCCAGCAGTTCAGAATGTTGCTTGAGACTGCTCTGATGTTGCTTCTGATTGGCTGCAGCAAATGTCACAAGACCTGGACAACACATAGCATGCACTCTGTTACATATTTCCTTATATTTTTGTAAATAAACTCATTTTAAAAATATTTATATAAAGATCCCTAGGCATTATCTGTTAACTTCAAATTTTCTGCACAGTAATGGAGCCTGGAGCCTGAGCTTGGGTGCACATGAGCTATGGTCTCATTAAAATGTAACTCACCTCACCCTCCCACCCCATGTGGAGACCCTGCTGGCAATAACAACATTGTTTTTCATTGACAACCTTCATGTAGAGTCAAGTGCAATAGATACAAGATCAGAATCAAATATTTTGAGGTGAGGTATTGGATCACTAATACTAAGGGGAGCTCATACTCCTTCCACAAAAAGGATACCCCAAATGTTCTCCATTTTAGCCATAAAATTCAGCACTAAAGATTGCTGTAGCTGTTGTTAAATAACTGGTAGTCAGAAATTCTTGCTGATCTGCTGCATAACAGCCTACTGTCTACCAGCAAATCCAGATTCTTCTGTGCACTGCTTTAGAAGGCAATCTTTGGTTACTGAATGCAAGTGCATACATCATGATTTGATAATCATTCTGATTCCATCCAGTAGAGGGCACCAAGGTGAGCCTATACCATTTGTTTTAACCCTAGCAGATTTGAAAAGGTAATTTAGAGTACAATCCTGTATTTATTTAGTAGTAAACCTATTTGAACTCAGTGGGACTTTCAGCTGATTAGAGATGTAATAACATTGCACTGAAGAACAGATTAGGACAGAGAAGCAAAATCCCATTTCAGATTTTAGTGCCACTCAGCATTAAGTATGAGAGAGAAGTGTTTCTCAAACATACATTTCCTTGTCTTCTTACTTAAAACTCATGAAACTGTGGGATGTAATGATGAGTTTGAATCTCATTTCATTTGAACACTGACTCTGTTCCTGCTTTTTATATGCTTCCAGTTTTCTTCCACTCAACCAGAGCTAATACGGAAAAAGCTTGTCCATAAGTAATTACGTTATTAGGAATTTGTTATAACATTACCTTTTGATCCTAAATCATTAATTTACTACACTTATGTGAAAGCCACATAGTGTAGCTACTGGTGTTTATAACAATGGTGTCAATGCCCTGTTTTATAAATGTGTTGTTCTTTGGAGCATGATTATATAATATGCTCAAATTTCTGTTAATATGAGCTGATATGAGAGAGGAAGAAGTGCCACTTGATTTATGAACATTACTAGACAGCTGTGCAGATGTTTAATGTCTGCAGAAAGTACATAAAGACTGGTTTTTAATAATCAGGGTGAGGAGGAGGAGAATCAAAACGTTCAGTATCTGTATAATGTTAGCACAATGACAATGTATGTTTTATTTTACAATGTGTTTCTAATATCTCTTTTCCTGAATAAATACTTTCTTGTCCTAAGATATAGAACTAGATCTGGGATTCAGTGGGTTCTATCAACTTGGACTTCCTTTCCCCCACAGCCCCTTTAATGTCCCACGTATCAGGGGTTCCTCCAGTAGTCTGGATCAGACCTGAGGACATGTGGAGGTTTCAAGAGGGGAGGGGGCAGTTTCAATTGAACAGTCTATTCTGCTAATGGACAGACATAACCAGAAGTAGCCCTATATAATTAACTGCAATATACTGACTTTCAGGAAGGCTGACTCCGTTACTGTTTCATGATAAGCTAGGGCAAGCCATGCTAAACTGTGTTTATCATGAGGCTCCCCTCACCTTGGGCTTCCATACTTTGCCCTCCATCTTCTCCTGATAGGAATAGGAAAGGATAGTGTTACCCTGATTTCTGGGGGTCCCATGAGGGACACCTAAATGCTCTCCAAATTATACAAGTTGGGGAAATTAGTCAAAGAGCACAAGCTAGCAATACGAGAGGCAGGGCAACGGAGCGAGATCTTTTACCCAGCATCTATAGGCCGCTGTCAGGCCGAGTCAAGGAGCAAACAGATGTAACTAATAATAATTGCTGTTTTTATTAGAATACAATCAAACAACCATATGCAACACACTCACACAGATAACTATAGAAATAAAGGTTGGAGTTGGATAGAGGGATTTTGAGAGGAGGTTTTTGGTATGGGAAATACTGCACCTGTCCTGAAGCCCGGGTAGTCTGAAGCTAGAGTTCGTGGATATGAAGGTTCTCCGCACGTGGGACTGAGGGGAAGGCTCACCAAGCAAAGCGGCAGCAAGGCGGTATGGAAGTCGGGAGCGATCCGAGGAAGCTCTCAAAGTCAGGGGTTCTTATAGGGGAAAATGTGACCATAGGCTAGTCCGTACTTGGGGAAAACAATGAGTTTTGGACTGGAGACAAAGCTTCCGAACGGTCAGAATTTAGCATGATTGAGTTAGGTCCGAATTGTCAATAGGGTAGCCAGTATGCAAACGCAGAGTGCTTGACGTTTGGGTATTCAGCTCATCAAGCTGCCTGCTCGGGGCAGGGAGTTCTTTGTAAGTAGCGTGCATACATAATGAGGGTACTTGCCTTGAGGTCTCCTGAAGCGGCAGTCTGGCTATTTCTGGGCTGCCTGTATTTGTTTGGAATATTACGGCAATTAGCGACCGAGCCTGTTTGCGTGCTTGTCCGGTGGCCTCGCAAGCACATGGGAAGGAATAGGTAAGGAAGGCCAAATGATTGATATCCAAATGATATCTGGTGCCTCCCAAGTCTGGCTAGAAACTGCGGTAACAATAGGAAATGAACCAATAGGCTCAAATTACTAAGAAGGATATTAAAAAAAAAAGAAAAAAAGAACTGCTCTACAGTGGAATGAACTATCTCAGAAAGTTCTGGACTCTTCTGTGTTGGAGGCTTTCGAACAGAGGTATGGTAACAATCTATCAGGCATGCTTTAGCTGTGGATTCCTTTGCGGGCAGGGGTCTAGATTAGATGGCCATGGAATCTTTTCCAGCTTTTTTCTCATGAATCTGTGATAAGAAGGTTTCTCTGTCTGTGTTCTCAGAACTTGTTCATTGATTCTCTAAACACACCTGACACATTCTTGAGTTTATGTTGATTTCCTCTAAGATTATGTTGATTTTCTCTTTGCCTGATTATGATCAGGTCTAAAAGCCTGATTGGGAAAGTAATTATTTCATGCTTATGCCTACTCCTATTAACTTGGCAAATCGTCCTGGTCTCTGTAATTCTGATTTGGGGTTTTTCTTTATTCAACAGCCCATATCAAACTGAAGATGAAACACATATACAAATATCTATATTTTTTGTGCTGCATTTAATGCCTTGCAACTTCTTACTTTTTACATTTTTATTATTACTATTGCAATGTCTAGTTACTTATTTTAAAAAATCCTACTATTTCACCCTAGATTTCAAAGCTCAGCAAATCTTAAGGTATACTTTTTAATTTCACCATCCAATTTTGAGACATCTAAGACAAAGAACATCTAGGAGAGAAAGAAACTTTGACCTAAATCCAATGAAATGCCACAGCAAAATAAGTTCCTTTTCTCTTGCTTCCCCCACAATTTTTGGAGCTACTAAAAAACCATATCTGCAGAGTTTTCCAGTCCCTGTGGCCTATGGTGATGCAGAAATGCTTCATTGGGAAGAGATCACCCCTACTGCTTTTGCTAGATTACTCTGTTCCATCAGTGAAAGTCTATGGACGGATCCTGCCCAGCATATACTTCTCTGCCCGTAACTAGTTCAGAGCATTAACAGCCTACATATTGCCATGTTTATTTATTGTATTTCTGAGTCACCTTATTAGTTTCTGGGTGATTTTAAACACATAATATAGGATATTGTGCCTGTTTAAATTTCGATTGTGCATTAGCTGGAGGTTCTTTTAGGACTGAAAGAGAGAATATAAATACTCAAGTAAAACAACATAGGAATTATCTCTCACCATCCCAATGTAGTGCCATGGAAATCAAATGCCAGCATGGCTGCGAGCCAAGGGCTGCACACACATACACATACCCGTCCTAGCATCAAAAAGTATTGAACACTGGAACTAAAAATATCTGGAAGTCACTTTTTTAAAAAAATAAATAAATCAGGGCCTCTTTTGGTACTCAAAACAGGGCACACAGCTATCGTACACCTCATTTTAGAAGATTTGCACTTCCTGGAGTTTAGTGTACCTTGATTTGGTTTTTAAATGGAGGGGAGCCTCCAGTGCCTCGATGGGTCACTAAAATGTATGAGCAGGAGTGTGTGGATGCTATGGGCTACATGATACCCAATCCTCCTGTCAATGTCCATCAGAGGTCAGCCCCATTAAGTTAATTATGGTATTCGAGTCAGAGAGTATGGGATTGCAGAGTTAATCATGTATGATGAACATGCTTCAATTATTTTTCCTCATTCACATTTTAAATTGTACACCTCCAAAATACAATCCTTGGCCCTGTGATGGGATGTCTATTAGTTATCTTAAGGAATAGGACATTATCTGAATGAGTAGTTTGGAAGTGTACCTCTGTAAGCTGCTTTGAGGAGTTAATTTGCCTGACCCAGCAAGGCTGATGTAGGTACTTCTATCACAGAGAATGAAATGCTAATATAATTTGCTGCTAAATATATTTGTTAGTTTGTTAATGCCTACAGCCTATGGAATACATCATCACACAAGAATCATTCATTTTGTAATTTTGTAATTTCTTTCCATCCATTCTGTTGCTTGGTAAAACTAAATAACCAAAGTCCAAGTACTGCCTCTCACACTACAGATAAATGGGTCATACTGGCCAACTCATTATTGAATTGCAATAGAACTCATTTTTTCTTAACTGTTTCTGCCATGTGAATCCCCACTAAAATCAATATGCACACAGTTGAACTGGAGCACAGTCAGAAGATTGATCTCTTCCCCTGCCTCAAACTTGATTTTCTCTATAACAAATTGCAAACCAGACAAGGCCATGCTAGGAGTAAGTGAAGCAGGCCAAAATTCTGGACCAGGATTTGAGGGTACAAGTCAAGATGTGCAGATTCATTCTTGTGGAGAAGGCAATGCATCTCTCTTAGCAGAAAACAGTGGAATTGCATTTGGATTTGCTTTCAAAGTGGTGGCATCTTGAGATAAAGCAAACTCATCTTGATTACATTTTAGATGCAATGGGTAAGCAGTGGGGGCTTGACTGTTCTTAACTGGAGCACCCATAATAATTAGTAGACAAAGTACCAACTGACCAGACATATGGTGATTGTACTTCTAAAGCATACAAAAGCCCTAGATCCACTCAGGTCTCTGTTGGCAGCAGTAGTTTATCACTCAGCTGTTGATTATTAGCTAGAAGTAGAAGACTAGAGTAGAGTACACACTCTATGCCATGAAACTGGAAACAAAACAGCCTGATGTTGGCAAAGATTGACAGATGATTCAGCATATTCACTGTGTGATTATATTTCAAAGTGGCTGTCCTATCATCAGGATAGTAAAGGAGTTCTACTATTAGTGGTGTCCAGCAGCTTTCTGTGTCAGTCTGGTGGTAAATCTCCTCTGAATTTTAGTCCAAATGTTAAGGGAACCATAAAAAGTGCTGAACCCTACCCCCTCAATTAGGGTTCAACATCTATAGCTCATCACTTTGGATGGCTCCTTTAAAGTTGGAACTAAAACCTGGAGCAGATTCACCAATCCACTAAAATGACAGCTACAAGCTTCTACTGTCAACTATCAGGTAAGTAACCATTAGAATGTAGGATCCCTTGAGCTTAAAAGGGTAAAGCCAAAATCCTGTATTGTGAGAAGTGTGTGTATCACATAGGTATGTCTCCATGGCTACATCTCCCAGTGTTGTACTCCTCAAAGTCATCTTGTAAGCAGTGCAACCTCCAACCAAACAGAACCATTTTCATGTTATTAGAGAGCAAGGGTACCAGCAGGGATGCATCCAGTTATTTTCCTGTAGCTACGACTGGCTACTACTGCCACGACTGGCATCAGCAGAAACTTCTGGGGATCCTTGGGGCATCTCTGCAGATTACATCCTTGCAGCACATCCAGCTAAAGAAAAATAGTTTGATATGTCCATACTAATCCCCTGCTCTCTGACTACAGAAAATATCATGGGATGGGTGTGGCTACACTGCTTACAAGGTGGGTTTGGGGGATGGATTTGGTCCTTGCATGCTTGAAACAGAATTCCAACCTTTGGAATGACCAAAAAAAAGTGAGCTGTGATGATGTAAGTCAGACTTACACCTTAATAACTCAGTTCTCTATCAATGATATAGGGAAAGTAAAGAGCAGCACAGCACCCCAAAGGACAGACATCTGGGATTGTCAGCTTCCATAGCAGTGTTGCAATTAAGAACAGCAGAAAGTAATTTTCTCAAATGCTTCTTTCAGGTCCTTCCCTTGATATTCACCAAGAGTTTAGTTTGTCTCATTAGCATTCTATTATGCAAGTCCCCGGCAAGCTAATCATGACAGCTGTAGTTCCAAAGTTTATTCTCTGCACAAAGCAATTTCGTTATCAGAATGTTATTTTAATTAAAGTAGAAAATCCACAAAAGGGCTGAGTGAGGACTATTCTTCCCAGATGATCAGGCAGATAGGCAGGTGGGCTCAGTTCAATGAGCAAATTCATAGGAAGTGGGCTTACCTTTCAGGTGACATCAAGGACCTTACTAATTTGGAAATATTTGGTTATAGTAATTCCTAGTGTTTAATAAAGTAAACCTATAGAGTTGATTATTAGAACATTTACAGTATATTTCAGCATAGGAATAGGATTGTTCCACACAGCCTGTTGTCACTTAACATTTCAGGACTAGTGAGCATGCTCAGGCTTCATTGGGGTATGTGGGGGCAATAACTTTGGTCTCTCTCTGCTTCTGTAACTCTTTAGGTTCATGCGACTGTAGTGATACCAACT